>JASTWP010000946.1:0-95949 GCA_030770255.1 Temnothorax ravouxi | reverse complement strand
AAATGAAAATATATAACGAATCAGCTTCTAGTCAAGGCAGACCGGATATCGTTTTAGAATTAGAAAACGGTAATATACGTTATAGAAATCAAATATAAATCCAGCGGAAAAAAAGCCTTACGACAAATTAAAAAAACCAATACCATAAGCCTTACTTACTCAAAAAATAGTATATTGTGCACCAAGGGGCGAAAGTAGCGTTTTTCAGACGAGTGTGAAGTTTGCCGTCCGAGCCGAAGGCGAGGGCGGCAAATCACACGAGTCTGAAAAAGCTTTCGCCCCGAGGTGCACACGATATTTTTCACAATATCTTTACGGAAAGTTCGACCTCCATGCCTAGAGAGAGGCGAGAGTGGTTATTTCACGCCAGAACGGCATAGCGGGACGAAAGTAACCACTTTCGTCCCTAGGGAGGAAAGTGGTTACTTTCGTCCCGCTAATGCCGTCCTGGCGTGAAATTGGTCACTTTCGCCCCTCTCTACAGGCATGGAAAATCGAACTTTCCGTAGAGGTGTTGTGAAAAAACCATTATACTTTGAGTAGAAAAGACTAATTGCGTATAGCGGATGAATTTAATGAAAAATTTGGCACATACACACATACACACATATACACAACCATACATACATAGACATTTTTTAAAATTACAATTTTTAGACGTTTTAGAACATTCTGAACACATTCAGAAAACCAAATTAAAAAAATTTTTACGAAAACAAAACTTCCTCTATGAGAAAGCAAAATTTACGATTTAAAATTATATTTTATAGATGTTATTTAAAATAGCGACTTGTTGGTATATATTGAATAGTCTTTTTGTTAAAGCAGAAAATGGTTGATACAAAAAGGTATATACATAAACACTTTTATATGTTAGATATAATGTATTTCTTGCTTTAATTTAATCAAAAGCATAAACTGTTATCTGCTTTATTTAAAGCAGTGAATTGATATATTGAACAGTCTTCTACACTTTTATATGTTAGATATAACGTATTTTTTGCTTATACACTTTTATATATTAAAGCAAAAACGATCCTATATTGCCTCTCCTTCTTTATCACAAACTAATTAATTACCTGAATAACTGCAAACACGAAATAAACGTGAAAGATACTTTGTAGTATACACACTTCTCTCTCCCTCTCCCTCTCCCTCTCCCTCTCCCTCTCTCTCTCTCTCTCTCTCTCTCGCGCGCGCGTCTTTAACCGATTGCAAACTGCAAAATAGTGAAACAACATATAAAATGTTTGGCACATTCATAATTTTGCAATAAGAGGAACAATATATCAAATAAGCAAAGAAACGGAAACTGCTGAAGCTTTTGTAATCTTTACACCACATTTCATTGCAGATCGCTGCAGCCTTCAACATCATCACAGTCCGGTCATACGGTTCAAGAAGAAGAGAAAGAGAATAATGATCCATGATGATGATGAGAAAAAAAATAAAGATGGATGATAAAGTAGATAATGTGGAAAACGAGGTGGACGAGTAAGTATTAAAATTTTGGAGATAATACTTATACTTACGAAAAATTAACACGGAAATTTTAATGACGTCTCTATATAGACGCGTAATATTTTAAAGTAATAACTTCTAATTACATGCACCACATTTCATTGCAGATCCCAGCCTTCCACATACGGAACATCTGCAGGAGCTGAAAAACCAGTTTTGATATCGAAGCCTGAACCTCAAAGAATAAAATCAGTTGATAAAGTAATATTATTTGTATTGCGTCTGCCTATATCAGGAGAAGGAGGAGGAGGAGGAGGAGGAGAAGGAGGAGGAGGAGGGGGAGAAAGAGGAGGAATGTATAGTACATGAGTATGAACAGTACACATGTACTATACTATACACTCCTCCTCCTCCTCCAATAATATATGTTGCTTGTTAAAACTTAACTTTAATAATTTGCAGTCCCGTTAACGAAGCCATCGACGAACATGTAAGATTTTTACTGCAACGAATGGAAGCAGAAGAAATCTTGAATGAACAACTGCAGGCGTAGGCTGATCTAGATCCTGATGAACTAGAGCATAAAGAATGATCAGCCTAAAAATAAATAAGTTTATACACTGTAAAAAATTTTGTGTCAATAGAAGTCCACTCTCAATTCTGTGTTAAAATAACTCATTTATCGTGTTATTTTTTACATTTAGAAATGTTATATCGACTAAAAAATGTCTCATAAAGAAACTCTAGAACTGCAAATAATTGAGTTTCCACACCAGCTTCATACACACAGGATCAGATGGGTTTTGTAATTATAAATTATTTTCTACGGGGTTTAATCGTCAAAACTATTGACAGAATGTGTCAAGACTAGAGAACTCTATGAAATCTTACTCCTCCGTGATCATGTATCCAAAATACGATGAGATGCTATCAGGTGTTGTTGGAAGTTAACACCTCATTTCTTAAAAATGCGACTTTAATAGTAAATTCATCAGAACTATCAGAAACTGTGAAACTATGCTGGATACAAGTTAATTTGCAGTTTATTTGTGAGATGCTAACACTTGAGATGCTTGCTTCACACACGTCCCAGAACCGACAAAGAATTCATTACTTTTCAAAATAATGATTTTCATATTCGGAACAATGATGACCAGCATCATAATGGTATTTCGACTTTCCACGATTTACCCATAGAATTAGTAAGTCAAGTCCCTAACGACTTCATGCATTCAGTGTGCCTTGGTGTTGTTAAAAAAAAATTTACTGGCTGCATGGATTGGTGGAAAATTTTAATGAAGAGCACTTAATATAAACAAAAAAGTATATTTCCGAGCGTTTACTAACAATAGCTACACGTAGTTGTCCAAAAGAGTTTTGCACGAGAAGTTTAGGTGAGTGTTACCGATTCAAAGCTACTGAATTTCGGCAGTTCTTATTGTATATCTCAACTACAAGTACTCTTAGATTTATTCGGAAACGACAACAGAATTACAAATTTTTAAATTACACTGCGCTATTCGCTAGCCTCTGTAACGTCTGAACAAATTCAATCTTAAAATAGCCAGGAATGTTAAGAGAGAAACATCGATATTGATTTGTTATCCGATTTCTGACGGAGAGACGGTTCTCAGGTCGCAGCTCGCAGGGCATAAAATTACACTTATAGATAAGACCTTCCTCCTTCTTCGGGACAGAAAAGTGGTAAGAAGCTCGCGCGGGGGGTTCTTGCCACTTGAGTATAAATAAGCGCGAAAAATCGTCGTCAGTTCAGTTGAAGTGTACCTTTAGTTCAGTCTCAGTCTTGTTATTAATTTCCTGACGGTTTAACTTTTGACTCAACTGTTTTAACGGATTTTAATCTTAACAAGTCAAAAGAGTTGTAAGCTAATTTTCCCGGAATAAAGGTAATTTTAAATTAATTAATTCTTCAACCCTTAATTGTCGCTGCCAAACAGCGTGGCAACAGAACCTTCCTAAAAACTTGTCGCTGCTAAAAGGAGTGGCAACTAGAGTTTTCCTTCCTAAATCTTGTCGCTGCCAAAAGGAGTGGCAACTAGAGTTTTCCTTCCTAAATATCTTGTCGCTGCCAAAAAGAGTGCGGCAACAGGACTTTTCCTTCCTTACTTGTCGCTGCCGAAGAGTGGCAATAAGTTCCTCTTTCATGCCCAGAAAAGGGGGGAAAAGATTTCAACTCAAAAAACTAAAATTTCAGATTAAACAAACTATTTTAGCAAATCAAGATCCGTTCCCACTTTTCTTGAAATTAAGGAAATTAGAAACTGAAATTCGAAATAGTAAAATTCAGACTCCATATAAATTAATCCCTTTGGATATAAATATTGATTTTCCTAACTATAATTTAATAAACAAATATGACCCTCGTTATCAAACCTACAAAATTCGTTATCTTTTCGGGCTGGATTAATCGCACAACCTGGTCCAAATCCCGGGTAAATTACTTAAATGTTTTGACCCAAAAACGGACGAATCACATAAACCTGACAGAACGTGACATAAATTTTTGGTGACAGCGGTGGGATACTAAAGGTTGTGTGAAAAAGAATAAAATAAACAGTAATTAATAAAACTAAGATGATTCGTACGCCACCTCCCGAAACGGAAACACCAACGGGTTCTGGAATAGGAGAGATGGATATCGATGAGTTACGAAGGACCTTGGCTCACCAACAGCAAGTAATTCAACAATTACAACAATCGCAAAATTCACGACCACTGAATTCAGGAATGGCGGTCATAAATGAAGGAACACTAGGTAATTATTTGCACTTTTCAATCAGAGATGCATTAGAAGCAGTACCAAATTTTGATGGAGGAAATATTTCTTTTGTATATTTTGTCGAGGGTTGTGAGGAAGCACTCAGCATGATTACTCCGACACAAGAAATAAACTTAGTTCGTGCAGTGCGTAACAAATTAAAAGGGGACGCACATAGATCAATTCTCGGGAAAACTTTCAATAAAATGCAAGAATTAGTAGAATTTTTGAGAACTAAATACGGGCCTAGGGAAACAGTTTATGAAGCTCAGGGACGGTTAGCTTATTTATATCAGAAAGAGGACGAAAAAGTAGTCGCGTATGCAAATCGTATCCGAGAATTAGGGAAGCGAATACTTGATGCACAAAGAAGAGAATCAGGGCAGATAAGTCCAGAATTTCGAAATTGAAAATCATTTAAAAACAAGCTTTTTACGTGGTTTAAATAAAGAAATTATAATATCAAAAGAAGGAAGGTTCGAAGAGGTTGAGAGTCGCGCGATTGATGCTGAAAAGGAATTAGAGACAATTAAAATGATAAGGAGCGTTGTACTAGCTGAAAATACACCCGGTGAAAAACGAGCAACAACACGACGTATAGAAGCTGAAGTCGTAACCTGTCAATTTTGTCATAAGAAAGGCCATACAGCAGATCGGTGCTGGCAAATCAGTAAATTTCAGGGAAATAATAAGAACGGAAATACATCTGGCTATCCGCAGAATATTATTAATAATAATAATAATAATAATCAAAAACAACCAATGACTTCAGGTATACAGCAAAACACAAATAATCAAAATCAAAATTCAAATTCAACAATAATATGTAGATATTGCAAAAAATCCGGGCATACATTAGAGGAATGTCGTAGGCGTATATATAATAATAATCTCCGCCAGAATTCACAAAATCAGGGAAACGAACAAATTCCCGTGAGGACAGGGGCGACCCCGGGAAATGCCAAAATACGTCCCACACGAGTAGTATCGGGAGAACCAGAATCAGACATCGAAGAGTAAATATAGCTGACATTGAAGATGTACCATCTGTGAAATTAAATAGTTCAAATTTTACGGGAAATTTAAAATTCTTAGTGGACAGTGGATCAGGCCCAAATATAATTAAAGAAAATTTTATTACACCTGAAACCATAGTGGACAGAAATGAAATTCTGAAGCTTAGTGGAATCACAACGCATCATGTGACCACCTTAGGGCTGGCACAGATAGATATCTTAGGATGTCCAGTTGTATTTCATTTAGTCGAAGATAATTTTCCGATACCACAAAATGGAATTTTGGGTTCAGATTTCTTTAAACAATTTCAAGTAAAAGTTAATTATAAGCAAAATCAATTAGAATGGAATGATACTTATATTCCTTTTGAAGAAAAAGAAGAAACTTTTATTATTCCTCCGAGATGTATTTCACAGATGCATATTAGAGTCGCAAATCCAGAACTAAAAGAAGGATATGTACCGGGATTAAACGTGACAAAGGGCATTTACTTAGGAGATGCTTTAGTTACGGTAAATGACGACAGGGCATATCTACAAGTAATAAATACGAATGATAAAGAAGAAACAATATATGTACCCACAATTAAAATATATGAGTTTGAAACAATTAAAAAGCAAACTTCTAATTCCAATACAAACTCGGACTACTTAGGTAGCTCCATTCATAATTCCAATTCAAATCCAAACTCGGACTATTTAGGTAGCTCCATTCATAATTCCAATTCCAATACAAACTCGGACTGCTTAGGTAGTTCCATTCATAATTCTAATTCAAATTCAAACTCAAATTCTAATTCAAATTCTGATTCAAACTCTGATACAATTCTAATTCCGAATTCTGAAAGCTTTAACTCAAATCCAAGATCTTGTTTTCACGTGAATAGAAAAGAAAGAAAAGCAAAAATAATTAAAGCGTTAAGATTAGAACATTTAAATAGTGAAGAACGATTACATGTTGAAGAACTAATTGAAAAAAGTTCAGATTGTTTTCACTTGCCTGAAGAAAAACTTGAACATACAAACGTTTTAAAACATCGAATTCCGACGGTAAATGAAATACCAATACATTACAACAACACACAAATAACATTACTAACACTACTCCTGAAATTGAAATTAAGAATAAAACAGTTATCCACAACGAAACTCAAAACCTATATCCGCGGTTATAAACGAAGATAGTCGAACTCTAAATAATAGACGCACGAAGATAGTTGAACTCTAAACAATACTCGAATCGAGTTTCAGTTTCGGGTTACGGATTTCAAGAGGCAGCAGGGACAGCTCGTAGATATAAGTCAGTCTGAATCCAGACACAGTGAAGTTAAGTAAATTAAGGAGACTAAGACAGTAAAATCGTTTGCTAATTTCTTGTATAAAAAAAAAACAAGGTAAACACTAATAAATAATTATATTATACATAAATTTACATAAGAAAGGTTTGTTAAAATTTAACATTTACATACACCACCAAATACATTAAATAGTGCTGAAATGAAACCACCGACGGGAGATGAGAGGAGCGAAGAAGAGAAAAGGGAGTGCTATGGACCAATCGACGGCGTCCTTCCTGTGGATCACCAAGACCAATATAAAATACTTCTAAAAAGCGGGTGCATCCGGAGTCCGGAAGGTGAAAACACTGTATATTTCGTAAGCTCCTCCTGGCCGAGAAAAAAACTGTGCTGGACTTGCTACTTGGATTACCTGGATGAACTACCACCACTACAGGATGGTCAAGAGATACCGCAGATGGGGGACTTCCAATTTAAATCTGAATGGCACAGCATAAGCTCACCACTACACAACCTCCAGGTGAGCACCAAAAGTTGCTGCACAATCTGCGGGGATGTCATGATGCGATTGAGGCCAGCACAAGAATGCCGAGATTGCATCGAGGAATTCCTTAACCATAAAAAAACATTTGAAGAAAAAGAAGAAGAGAAAAAAAAATTTAGAAGTAGAAATAACTCGTAGATATTAAAAAAAAATAATAATAAGTGGTATTTTAGGATTATTTTAGCTCTAGGATTATTTTAGCTCTAGTTTATTATATTGTACGCATTATAAACATTTTTATATTTTCACTTTACTTTTATAGATTATTTTAGTTTTAGTTTATATTTTTGCTTGACTTTATTTTCGCTTTATTGTATGCATTTATATACACTTATGACATTTATTAAAATTTAAAACATGATTTATTTCCATATTTGGCATAAAGACTATTATTTTAAAAATGTATAATTTTCGATACAATTTTTTCTTTTAATAAATTACAATTAAGACACTAATTAAGATCTAAAACATGATTCATTTGCATGAACACTATCATTTAAAATAAAAATGTATATTTTTCAACATAAATTTTTCTTTCAATAAATCATACGTAGTAACAAACGTACTACGTATGACTTAAAGGGGAAAGTGTAACGTCTGAACAAATTCAATCTTAAAATAGCCAGGAATGTTAAGAGAGAAACATCGATATTGATTTGTTATCCGATTTCTGACGGAGAGACGGTTCTCAGGTCGCAGCTCGCAGGGCATAGAATTACACTTATAGATAAGACCTTCCTCCTTCTTCGGGACAGAAAAGTGGTAAGAAGCTCGCGTGGGGGGTTCTTGCCACTTGAGTATAAATAAGCGCGAAAAATCGTCGTCAGTTCAGTTGAAGTGTACCTTTAGTTCAGTCTCAGTCTTGTTATTAATTTCCTGACGGTTTAACTTTTGACTCAACTGTTTTAACGGATTTTAATCTTAACAAGTCAAAAGAGTTGTAAGCTAATTTTCCCGGAATAAAGGTAATTTTACATTAATTAATTCTTCAACCCTTAATTGTCGCTGCCAAACAGCGTGGCAACAGAACCTTCCTAAAAACTTGTCGCTGCTAAAAGGAGTGGCAACTAGAGTTTTCCTTCCTAAATCTTGTCGCTGCCAAAAGAAGTGGCAACTAGAGTTTTCCTTCCTAAATATCTTGTCGCTGCCAAAAAGAGTGGCAACAAGACTTTTCCTTCCTTACTTGTCGCTGCCGAAGAGTGGCAATAAGTTCCTCTTTCATGCCCAGAAAAGGGGGGAAAAGATTTCAACTCAAAAAACTAAAATTTCAGATTAAACAAACTATTTTAGCAAATCAAGATCCGTTCCCACTTTTCTTGAAATTAAGGAAATTAGAAACTGAAATTCGAAATAATAAAATTCAGACTCCATATAAATTAATCCCTTTGGATATAAATATTGATTTTCCTAACTATAATTTAATAAACAAATCTGACCCTCGTTATCAAACATACAAAATTCGTTATCTTTTCGGGCTGGATTAATCGCACAACCTGGTCCAAATCCCGGGTAAATTACTTAAATGTTTTGACCCAAAAACGGACGAATCACATAAACCTGACAGAACGTGACACCTCTTAATTAAGCCAAAAGTGAAGGACGTTAAGATTAGCAAAGCACAAAAATTGTTAGAATCATTTGTTTCCTGGTGCATAAATATATATATATACGGAAGAAATTCCTTGTATAACATTCATTGTTTAACTCATCTTCCAGAAGATGTATGAAAATTTGGATCTTTGGATCATATTTTCGTTTTCTTTTTGAAAATAACATGACATTCCGCAAGATAATAAGAATTTAAATCACACGAGGGAACTGATTATCTTTTATATGCATTTTTTAATACTATAAAATATTTATAAATCTTTCACTGTTATTGTAAAAAAAAAAGTAACGTGCAACGCAGTGAGGCACAATCTACATTAATGTATATATATTATGTATGTCAAATAGAAAATGAAAATATATAACGAATCAGCTTCTAGTCAAGGCAGACCGGATATCGTTTTAGAATTAGAAGTGGTAATATACGTTATAGAAATCAAATATAGATCCAGCGGAACAAAAGCCTTACGACAAATTAAAAAAACCAATACCATAAGCCTTACTTACTCAGAAAAAAAACCATTATACTTTGAGTAGAAAAGACTGGTTGCGTATAGCGGATGAATTTAATGAAAAATGGAATCTTCCTCACTGCATAGGTGCTATTAATGAAAAACACATAGTAATTACAAGTAAAATCAGTAAATACATTATTTTTATTTACGTTGACGGATCGAAATAACTCAAATTAAGTGTAATCTTCATGAAACACCTACATTTGAACGTTTACACTCGATTAGTATTTTTTCGTAAGGGTTATTTGTCTTTGAATTTTTTTGTGTTAATACTACAACATTAAATTCATAGAAATTCTTTCCCAATCTCCGGCCGAGCACAAAACAATGGTGCTTCAAAAAATTATAACTGACAAAATAAAAAACTTGTAAAAAATAACATTAATATTTAAAGTAAAGTAATTTTTATGTATATTGCATATAAAATGCGTATATATTTTTTACGACACTACATTTTAGAAAATTTTTATTTTATAAATATAAATAAATTAAAAATAGAGGTGCAAGTAGAAACCTGCACATTGCTTCCTCATAGTTCTATTTGTTTTGGCTTCCTCATAGAGGAGCTTTGTGAGCGAAGGTTTCTACTTGCACACTTAAATACTAGAAGGAAGCAATGTGCAGGTTTCTTCTTGCACACTTAAAAACTATAATGTGCAGGTTTCTACTTGCATGACTAAAAATAATTTGCATACTTAAAAATTGTGACAAAGTAATTTTAAAAAATTTTGAATTTTTTTGGAAATGTCCGTGGTTGCTCTAACTTCCGCAAATTTGGAGATATTGATCTATTTCTAATTTTATTATATTTTTCAGTCTCTTCTACCCCTATTTCATATATATAATTTTTTAAGATTTGGTTGATTAGTTTTGGAGTTATAAAAATTTCGGTAAATTTGGCACATACATTTTTAAAACACTCTTTAAAACAACACATTGGCAACGAAAACTCAAAAAACAATTTTTAATTCGGTCTTTTGTACCCCTATTTCATATATAATTCTTTTAAATTCGATTGATTAAACTTAGCTTTGTATGCGATCAAAATTATGGACCTTTGATCGCGTATAAAGCTGGGTCTAATCAACCAAATCTTAAAAAATTATATATGAAATAGGGGTAGAAAAGACTGAAAAATATAATAAAATTAGAAATAAATCAATATCTCCAAATTTGCGGAAGTTAGAGCAACCACGGACATTTCTAAAAAAATTCAAAATTTTTTTAAAAAAGAACCCCTTTACCGATCATCGCCAAATTCAATACCAACCTTCTTTGAACGATACTCTATCGATTAAAAAAAAAAAAAAAACAGCCCGATATCTCAATATTTGCACACACACACACACACACACACACACACACACACACACACACACACACACACGGACACGGACACGGACACACACACACACGGACACGGACACGGACACGGACACGGACATGCGATTTTAATGCGATATTTCGACATTTTAGAACACTGAACATATTGACATCAAAAACTCAAAAAACAATCTATTCTTTGGTTTCTTCTACCCCTATTTCATATATAATTCATTTAAATTTGGTCGACTAGACCCAACTTTATACGCAATCAAAGGTTCATATACGAAATTCACGAAAACAAAGCTTCCTCTATGAGGGAGCAATAAATATCATTAATAGATAGAAATAAAATTAATTAAATTGGTGAAAATTCTTTCTTAGAACAATTATGAATGAAATATGTGAATAGCAACTACGTAAAATGGAATCACAGTAGTCTTTTCAATGTATATTCCATATTACCAATTTTTAATTCTTTACCTAAAAAATTTAGACCACGTTTTTTCTAACAGTTTGATATCTCTAGAAAACTATATCTGCTTGTGTACCTACTTAAATTAGAGCTAGATTATTACAAAGGGAATGTTAGACAGTATTTAAATATTAATTAAGATTGTAAAATTCTACAATATGACATCATAGCAATGTCAGCGAAGCGCGATTTATGCCATTCAGGGCTACGTTCGGATTCCCCACCCGAGTTCTAAAAATCCAATAGTATATACATGGTTAAAAAAATCTGTATTAAAAATAATATAAAAGTGTAGGAAATTTTTATGCAGGCACCGCATATAAAATTTCAAATACAACGTTGAAAATTAAAGAAGTGGTATTTCGGAAATAAAAATATCGAGCAGTAATATTACTATGTTCAACTATTCGAAAATTCATATATCTGTAAAGGAGGGCTATAGGGAAGGTAAGTGCACGTGGCAGTATTAAAAGCGAGCAATGGAACGAATGAGAATAGAAAGAAAGCGGTGTTGGCCGAAAAAATTGTTTACGGAGGCTTTAAAAAGGAAGATGGACGGAGAAGTGGAATGTAGAGGAACATTAACAATCGACAGGGAGGTGATAGAGACGATAGTGGAGGAGCAAGCAACAAAAAATGACGAAGGAGCTTACGAAGAAAATAGAAAAACTGAAAAGAAGGATGCACAGAATAGAGCAAAGCTCAGGTAAAAGAAAGAGGAACGAGAGTAAGGAGAAAGAAGATAACGTATACAAGAAAAAATGGTGGTATGAAGATGATGAAGAGAACGATAAAGAAAAAAGAAAAAAGAACGTAATAATTATAGGGTAGAGAAAGAAAGAGATGAGGAGGAGGTAACTCAAATTGAAAAAAAATGAAGCAATTATTTACAAAAGGATTGAAAGTGGAGGTGGAAGAGAGGGAAGTGAACGTGATAGGACAGAGAGGAGAATGGTTAACATTGCTGGTAAGGATGGGAAGCGAGGAGGATAAATGAAAGGTACTTAAAGCAAGAAGAAAAGAAGGAAATAGAATAAAGGTGAAAATAGACGAGGACAAGTCAAATCGTCATTCGTCTTTGGGGCGAATAAAGTATCATTCTACTACTACATATATCTGTAAAAGAATTTTGATCTTTAAGCATCAATGGATATAATGCAGAATCTTCTTAATTGGATAGAAGGTCAGACTCTTTCGGGTAAAGAATTACAAATCTTTAATAGATATGCTGCAGAACCCCATCCCCAGCAAAACTCTGCACCCCATAATTGCAAAGAAGGTCGCACTCTGACAGCCGAAGACCTACAAATCCTCGAGAGATTTGCAGAAGAAAACAAAAAACTAATAGAAAATTATATACCTCTATACGAAAATTCCTCCATACGAAACTTGTTCACGAAAATAACTGAACCACCACATTATGAATGCCCCTATTGTGGCCAATGTTTTCCGTCTACTGTTCATATTCGGAGCTTAAGAGGTCACTTGGCAAACGTACGTGTGATAAAGGTATTTCATTTGTGTCAAAAATAGACCATCTGTATACTTAAGAATCGACGAATGCCAGAGTCTCGACATAATAAGAGAACGACTTCCGTAGCCAGTAATAAATTGCATCGGGGCTCGATGTCGAACGACCGTTTCACGTACACTATCAGAATTCGAATCGATCGAAAATCTTGATTCATCTGTTGTCTGCCGCAAACACGATACGAAAATCTTGCAAGAGCATCGACTTGATGCCCTTGCGACGGAGATCTTGTCCACGGGCAGACGACGATCGCGAACGCGACGCGATGATAGTGATCGGAGGCGAGCTCACCTGGTGAGCAGAAAGGTCACCCTCAAAGATGGCAGTTGACCGCTCTTGGCGACTTAAAGTATGGAATCGTGCTTCTCCCGGTTGACCGGAAGGGCACGTGTTAAAGAATGTCTCGGGTTCCTTGACAATCACGCACTTTTAACAATTTATTAGGCGGCAATGCCGCACATGACTCGGTGAAGAAACCACGCACACAGAATATTTGCCGTTTTGCCGAAATCACTTTGATTTGGAGACGGAGTCTGCCACGAAGCCGTTCTCTTCCGCCGCGCCAGGAGAGTTCTCGAGAGACGGAAACGGGGGAGAGATCCGGAACGCGGCGCTCTCTGATTGATCCGATGATTGACGGCGTTGCGCGAGAGGCGCAGTTATCGCGAACAAAGACACTGCGCGTGTCCGGTCCGGAGTTGCGCCGTACTCCGATTCTCGCCGGCATGCTAGCACCTGTGCGTGGGGCGGTATCGAAGCGTGATCAACCACGCGGGGCGGCGTGATCGACAACCCCGGATCGAATACGTGCCACGAGACTGACGGCAGACACGTAGCGGTCAGCCTCGCGGCCCGATGCTTACATCGAGATTGCTATGTTCGATCCTTAACAACCATTAACATTGAATATATTATAGTTGAATAAAATATTTAAAATCCGATTAATGTGTTTAACATTTCTTTACACAAAGGGATATTAAAAATATAATTGACAAACTTATGTTTCCAAATTATTTATAATAATAATTACATACATTTAATTTAAGTGTTACACATTTATATATTAAATTTAATAGTTTTTATACTTTAAATAATTAAATATTAACATTTTTCGTAAAAATGTTTAGAGAAATCTATAGGTATTTTTTTTAGAATATATTTTTAATAATTTTCAGCTGCAAGTTCCAAAAAAATAACGGAAATGTCTTAAGGTAGTTCTCCGGTCCTTATACTAGAGAAAATCGATTTTCTATAGATTTTCTTGAAACTGTGAATATACGTTAATTTAGGTGTGCTTTATGCGTGGTATAAATTTCAGTACCTCTTCCGGTATAAAAAATCAAGATACTGAGCCTCAAAGTTTCAATTTTTACCAAAAAATTTTTTAATTTAATTTTTTTCTAATTTTGGCATTTTTTCCTTATAGAACTCGACGAGAGGAGCAACTTTGGTCCTTTTGACCAACCTCGTCTCTTACCGTTTGGTCTGGAAAACCTTTTCATTATTAAAAGTTGAAACTTTGAGGCTCAGTATCTTTATTTTTTATACCGGAAGAGGTACTGAAATTTATACCATGCATAAAGCACAACTAAATTAACGTATATTTATAGTTTCAAGAAAATCTATAGAAAATCGATTTTCTCTAGTATAAGGACCGGAGAACTACCTTAAACGAGAAGAGGCACGAGAACTGCGCTTGTTTGTATATTTTTATACGTTTAAGTTTAGGTAAAGGTAAAGGTAACCAAACAGCTGACTAAAAACTCTTGTTTCTGTTGCAAAAAATAAATAAAAAAAATAGAGAACAAAACATTCACAAAGCAAACGAAAACTACAAATGTCCAAATACATCCAACGGAGTACGTCAGCCAGAGAATGAGGAGACAAACTCCTTCGATACCGGCTGATTATCAGGGCCGGTAGATTATAACGGTACGGTTACAAATTATGGATTACGTTAACGAAAGCGCGTTAATTATATATAAGAAAAAGATAAATAATCACGTTCATTAATAAAATATTAATTAAATTTAAATTTAACTTAATTTTGCATTTAATTTCTCGACAATACGCGTAATTAACTTTTTCGATTAAGAAATGTATCGAAATTATAAAAAGCAAGAAAGAGTTATGTATATCAAAGAATGCAAAGAATATATTAATCCCGTTTTAATCAAAATCGTCGAGATATCTCGATCGCGAATATCTAAATTTAAATAGCATAATGTACACGAAACAACCGAAATTAAAAAATCAATCGATGAATAAATCAATAAATAAATCAATGATGGAAAAAAATAGTACAATCCGAATCGCGAACCGCGAACCACGAACCAAACCGCGAAATAAATCACGAACATTATTTGATCTCACCTCAAATATCAAGTGAGATATACAGAATGAATGACGTGAGATCCAAAAGAGACAATAATTTCCGAAGCAATATATTCACGAAATTAAGTATCACAATCAATATAATGAATTTATCATATTCTCGCGCATGACATTTGGCTTTATTAATTTTCACATATATCATGTATATTCATATATCTCGTTATTTTATTGCAAAGTGTTATTAAAAATATGCAAATTAATATAAAAATTATCAACTTTAAAATATTTCTATATAAAAATGTATTCTGTCCCGCGACAAAGTATTCACTGGATTTCACGTCATTTTTATTTGTTTTATTTATTGATACAAAGCCAATAATAATACTATGGATGGATAGACTATAAGAGATTAGAATAAAATCGGCGTGTTATATATAACATGTATACATGATAAAAATAAATACGCAATTAACAATCATTAACGTGATTTATGTATAATAAGATTCACGAAGAATATGTGCAACGTGAACCAAAATATCTTTTGATTTTTTTATTCATCCGTGAGATGCATGTTAAATTTGTTTATATTTTGCTTTTTGACACCAATTTATATAATATTTAATCCTGGAGAAAAGGTAAATAAAAAAAAATACAAATTCTTATAACAAACTTTCTTCTTATATATATATATATATATATATATATATATATATATATATATATAATGGTTTGATTTATTCTATTTTATTAAACCTATCTATTCGTTATCTTTAAATTTTTTTTTTATTATTTTTCATTATTTCTTTAATTATAAGCAAACTATCTCTATCTATCCCTATCTAAAGAATCTAAAGAAAATTATTATTATTAAATTATTATTGTGTATCTAAAAAATTGTTGCGTGTTAACGCGAGAGCCTTCTCCCGTAAGCAAAATAAGTCAATAAATGATAGAGGGTTCCAGGATTAATTATTTAGCCTAGTCTGATTTAGTCTATCCATTTTAGGGCAACGGATCTGTGACAAGTCGCATTTATCTGCATTATATATATTACGTGAAAATAATACATAAATATACAATCTAATATATTCACAGATTCGTTACCTCATTATAAAAAATTCATTATTACTCACCGACCAGATGCGCAACGGGCGGAGTGTTAGTCAGCTACGTAGCTCCGATGATTCTGTAACACAAAAATGAAAGATTCAAATTAAATAGACGCTCAAAATGACCAATGTTTCAAAAAATAAGTTTTACACACGTCTGATTCGTCTTTTAATTAGACTTACTAATATAATTTACTTATTTTTCGGGAAAAAGCTTTACGAGAAAAACCTTTATGAGAATAAACTTTTATAAAATTTTAGACAAAATTTCGGTTTTTCAAATTATTTCTTACTTATCGGAGATAAATAAGGCCGAATAAATAGAAAAGAACTATTGATTTTTAAAATAAGAAATAACACTTACCCCAAGGTTGCTCCGCCAGGGCCCGATGCCTTTGTCAGGCCTCCTCCTCCTCTCAGAACGTCTGGGTGGTCAGGCCTTCTCCTCCTTCCGCACAGGACACTCACAGAACCGCTGTCCAATATTTCGCCATCGAGTACGAAATAACTGTAATAATACGATCGCAACACTTTATTATACACTCCCAAGATGAAACGATCTGCGTTCTACGGCGCGACGCGTACTTTCGGTTACATTCGTGTATCGAGTGTTTCGTCCTGGCCGTTTTCGGAGCAGTACTGCTTGAAGGCCAATCACAGAAGAAGAAGAAGAAGTGTATCGAGTGTGTTGCGGACGGCGAGGACCGTCGCGAGTCACGAGCCGTGGAATGCGGGCCGCGGGGCGCGAGCGGCGCGGCGCGGCGACCGTTTTTATAAACACCACGCAGCGCGGCGTACGAAAAATAAAGTCGAGCGCCCGCGCCGCCCGCGTGCCCCAACGGTCCTCGCCGCCGACAATATTTACCTATAACGTTTAATATACCTAGCGGTACATAATAATTAATAACGTACGTCGAATATATATTCCGTTCCTTGTATTTCGATAAATGCGCTGTTATAGCATATCTTCCGCGTTGTTTCGCGGATCCATATTAGCATATTGCACGAGACGATAATCCTTCTCACAATAATAATATTTCGATCTAAGGAAGAAACTGTTCAAAACGAAGAACAGTAATGCGAGCTTTCGCGCAGTCGACTCTTCGCTCGCTTGTTTCTTTATAATATAAAAATTTTTATATATAATATAAAAATCTTTATATTCCGCACCTCCCGCGAAAAAAATTGTTATATATAATATAAAAATCTTTATATTATAAAGAAACAAGCGAGCAAAGAGCCGACTGCGCGAAAGATCGCATTACTATTTTTTATTTTAAATCGTTTTTTTCAGATCAAAATATTATTGAGAGAGGAATTATCGTCTCACGCATTGTGCTAAAATGGGCCAACGAAACAACTGTAAAACAATGTGCAAATTTCTACTTGCACACTTTTTTATGGATAGAGTATCATTAAAGATAGATTGATGTTGAATTTGGCAATAGTAATTGGTTTAATATTTATATCATAAATAATATGGGGTGTATTGCCCCCCCTATGCGCCCTTTTATATTTTAATTTTTACATGACTGGAGGTTAATTTACGCTAAAAATAATTTCAGACTTACAAGGAAAATAATATACTTAATTAAACTTATATATTTGATTCCTTTTTGTCAATTATTTGTAAAAGCTAAATTATGCAGAGATTAAATACAAGATTGGAAGAATGTGAGACCAATTTAACAACTTTAGTCTCTGAAATTCCTAAGACAACCGCCCCAAGAATAGAAGAACACGGAATAATAAAAAATTACTGGAATTGCGGAGACAATTTGTGTCAACAATGTTTTCTTTTGGCAGTGGCTACTTTACAAAAGAAACTCCCAACTACTTCAAATATGTTTATATTCTTGGCATCTCAATACGTAATTTCAAGATCCGCTGCCAATACAGCCAACACAACAGATCTCTAACCGTTCTAACACATATATACGCAAGAAACGGTTTAGGCATCATTTAAATGTTAGAACATGTAGAAGCTGCAACCAGACAAAAATGAACTAAGATTTGTAAACTATCTTATTGATTTGTCATTATGTCGACTTACATCTCTTATTCGTTCTTGATAATTTCCCCTTTCTGTAACCTCGTCTAGCGTTAAAATTGACGCTTGAGCTTCGTGAGATGCGAAGTAATAATAATCAGAAATCGGGAATATTTTGTGCGCGTTAATGGATATCTCATCGCAATTTTTAATGTCCTAACTTTTTCGTTTTTTTTTTTTTTAATTACAGATATTCGTAAAAATGAGAGTAATTAGAATTTCTCGTAGAAATCGAGACTTTTTAGTCATATATTTGTTACGATTACTTTATTAGATAGGCATAGAAATTCCGTTTGCAAAGAAAAAAAAAGTTTGCAATAAATGCCGCGAATTTTGTGCTAAATTATTTAGTTTATGTAATTATTAGTATTAGTTTAAAGATTTCACCGTATAAAATATTAGGCTTTACCATCGCTGCAACTTTTAGTTTTTGACTTTTTATTTATATATTCGCGATTAGATTTACCATATGGACGGTATGCATATGAATTTCATGAAAGTAAATGCGCGAGTTTTTAATATTTTGCGATACGTTTTGCGTGTTTCACTACAACCATACTTAACACTTTTTAAATACCGTTACAATTTTTTAAATTTGATTTTTTACATACACTTATCTCTCTCGATATTGCGATTTCTAAAATGATACTTCCAAAGAAATTGTTAAGCTTCGCAAAGATATTGAGGCCCAAGCAATTTTCGTAGAAATATTGCAGGAACAAGCTATAGAACTCGTCTAGAACTGCAAATCAAAATCTAATGAGATATATAGTAACGAAAAGCTGCACGCACAGCGCATAAAATCAACCAGACAATATACCAGGACGAGTTCCAGGAGCGTCGCGAAAGGAGAGCTGCGAGACATAAGACACAGCAACAGCAAACGTCAGCAGCCACAGATAGCCCCGTCGCCGAGGTATCCCTGACTCCGCGGCTGACAGGGAGTCCTAATAATCAGACTCAAGTTCCTTCCTCCTATCCCCACCGAGACACGTAGACGTAAACGGATGGACCTACGTAACTAAAAAGAGGTCTAAAAACACGACCGAGCAATCCGCAAGTCGATTCGACCACCAGGTCTGTAATACACGAACCGAGGGTCATCCTCAGGAAGTCTGTGTATGAATGCATTGAGTAGGGAAGCTCACTGAGAGGTCCGCGAGATAATTCGACTACCGGGTCGTGATAACGCGAACCAAGGGTAATGCGCAGGAAGACGTGATAGTAACTCGTTCAGTGATGAGATACAATATGCTGCTGTAAGACAAATTGAGACGCAGTGTGAAGTTGTCGTCTCAGTCAACTTTTTGTCTGCATCAATTTTTTTACTTTAACGGTCGAAACTATTTGTTTAACTCATAGAGAAACTCTAGAACTGTCAACAATTAGTGAGTTTTCACGCCAGCTTCATACACACGGGATCAAATGGGTTTTGTAATTATAAAATATTTTTTACGGAGTTTAATCGTCAGATCTATTGACAGAATGTGTCTAGACTGGAGAACTCTATGGAATCTTACTCCTCCGTGATCATGTATTCAAAATACGATGAGATGCTATCAGGTGTTGTTGGAAGTTAGCACCTCATTTCTTATAAAAACGCGATTTTAATAGTAAATTCATCAAAACTATCAGGAACTGTGGAACTATGCTGGATGCAAGTTAATTTGCAGTTTATTTGTGAGATGCTAACACTTGAGATGCTAACTTCACACACGTCCCAGAACCGACAAAGAATTCATTACTTTTCAAAATAATGATTCTTATATTCGGAACAATGACGACCAGCATCATAATGGTATTTCGACTTTCCATAGAATTAGTAAGTCAAGTCCCTAACGACTTCATGCATTCAGTGTGCCTTGGTGTTGTTAAAAAAAGTTTACTGGCTGCATGGATTGATGGAAAATTTTAACCAAGAGCACTTAATATAAACAAAAAAGTATATTTCCGAGCGTTTACTAACAATAGCTACACATAGTTGTCCAAAAGAGTTTCGCACAAGAAGTTTAGGTGAGTGTTACCGATTCAAAGCTACTGAATTTCGGCAGTTCTTATTGTATATTTCAACTACAAGTACTCTTAGATTTATTCGGAAACGACAACAGAATTACATATTTTTAAATTACACTGCGCTATTCGCTAGCCTCTTAATTAAGCCAAAAGTGAACGACGTTAAAATTAGCAAAGCACAAAAATTGTTAGAATCATTTGTTTCCTACTGCATAAATATATACGGAAGAAATTCTTTGTATAACATTCATTGTTTAACTCATCTTCCAGAAGATGTATGAAAATTTGGATCTTTGGATCATTTTTTTCGTTTTCTTTTTGAAAATAACATGACATTCCGCAAGATAATAAGAATTTAAATCACACGAGGGAACTGATTATCTTTTATATGCATTTTTTAATACTATAAAATATTTATAAATCTTTCACTGTTATTGTAAAAAAAAAGTAACGTGCAACGCAGTGAGGCACAATCTACATTAATGTATATATATTATGTATGTCAAATAGAAAATGAAAATATATAACAAATCGTAATCAGCTTCTAGTCAAGGCAGACCGGATATCGTTTTAGAATTAGAAGTGGTAATATACGTTATAGAAATCAAATATAGATCCAGCGGAAAAAAAGCCTTACGACAAATTAAAAAAACCAATATTATAAGCCTTACTTACTCAGAAAAAAAACCATTATACTTTGAGTAGAAAAGACTGGTTGCGTATAGCGGATGAATTTAATGAAAAATGGAATCTTCCTCACTGCATAGGTGCTATTAATGAAAAACACATAGTAATACAAGTAAAATCAGTAAATACATTATTTTTATTTACGTTGACGGATCGAAATAACTCAAATTAAGTGTAATCTTCATAAAACACCTACATTTGAACGTTTACACTCAATTAGTATTTTTTCGTAAGAGTTATTTGTCTTTGAATTTTTTTGTGTTAATACTACAACATTAAATTCATAAAAATTCTTTCCCAATCTCCGGCCGTGCACGAAACAATAATGCTTCAAAAAATTATAACTGACAAAAAATGAAAAACTTGTAAAAAATAACATTAATATTTAAAGTAAAGTAATTTTTATGTATATTGCATATAAAATGCGTATATATTTTTTACGACACTACATTTTAGAAAATTTTTATTTTATAAATCTAAATAAATTAAATAAATATCATTAATATAGATAAAAATAAAATTAATTAAATTGGTGAAAATTCTTTCTTAGAACAATTATGAATGAAATATGTGAATAGCAACTAGGTAAAATGGAATCACAGTAGTATTTCCAATGTGCATCGAGCATGGATATGATGCAGAATCTTCACCCCTTAATTGGATAGAAAGTCGGACTCTTTCGGGTAAAGAATTACAAATCTTTAATAGATATGCTGCAGAACCCCATCCCCAGCAGAACTCTAATACACCCCATAATTGCAAAGAAGATCGCACTCTGACACCCGAAAACCTACAAATCCTCGAGATTTGCAGAAAGTAACAAAAAACTAATAAAAAATTATATACCTCTATACGAAAATTCCTCCATACGAAACTTGTTCACTAAAATAATTGAACCACCACATTATGAATACTATGCTCCTATTGTGGCCAATATTTTCCGTCTACTGTTCATATTCGGAGCTTAAGAGGTCACTTGGCAAACGTACGCAATATTTGCCGTTTTGCCGAAATCACTTGATTTGGAGACGTGTGAAACGAGTCTGCCACGAGGCCGTTCTCTTCCTTCCGCCAGGAGAGTTCTCGAAAGACAGAAACGGGGGAGAGATCCGGAACGCGGCGCTCTCTGATTGACCGATGATTGACGGTGTTGCGCGAGGGGCGCAGTTATCGCGAACAAAGACACTGCGCGTGTCCGGAATTGCGCCGTACTCCGATTCTCGACGGCATGCTCGGACCTGTGCGTGGGGCGGTATCGACGCATGATCAACCACGCAGGGCGGCGTGATCGACAACCCTGGATCGAATACGTGCCACGAGACTGACGGCAGGCACGTAGCGGTCAGCCTCGCGGCCCGATGCTTACATCGAGATTCAGACTCACCAACATTGATGCGCAACAGCGAAGTCGAAACTGCACATTCATCTGTAACACACGATATTGTACAAATTAAAATAATGCTCAAGACAATAAACATTTCAAAATTTTATTTGATCGTTAAACAGATATTTTATAAAAAAATAAAATTAATTGTATTTATAAAAATTCTCTTTCAAATATATATCTTATAAAATATATATATAATTCTTACAAAATTTTATAAATGTAGAAACCGAATTTTTTTTCATAAATAATCTAAGAAACTGAGTTTTAAAACTGTTACAAATACATTATTGTCGCAAATATTTTATTAAATATTTTAAATATCAATATTTAAATATCATCAAATATTTAATTTGTCTCACAAAAGTTAAAGCAAAATCTCATACGGAATGGGCAGTATAATCGTTGCGGAGGATTATTGTTCCGCAATTAACAATAATAAATTACTTACCTATGGTTGTTCCGCCGGCGCCTGATGCCCCCCGGGCCGCCTCCTCCTCCTCGCCGTTGTCTTCGCTGCCACTCGCGTACCAATTGCTGGAATATAAGAATCACTTGATACTTTATGTGTACGACACTCACGATCACGACGTACACGCGCAGCTTTATTGTATCGAGACGGAAGAATAACGCGAGAGACATGCGATTTCGCGAAACTACAATTCGTCCGACGCGACGCCGCCGCTTCCTTCATGTGCTCGCACAAGATTCGCTTGCAAAGACACGTCCGACAACGATTACTTTCTCGCGCGTCAATCGTTTGAATAAATACCGTGCGGCACGACATTCCCGACGACAATCACGCGCGCGATTCTATTCCGCGACACAACCAATAACGCGAGAGGGAAAGAGGGAAAGAAAGAGAGAAAGTACACTACACAGTTTAACACAATGTAAACAAGTAAAAGCAATAATTCTATAATTAAATTGTAATTTTTAGGCTGTACCATAGCTCGTATTAATACTGATAACAGGATTGTTAACCAAATTTATATATTATATTACAAATAGTACACAAAATAACTAGTTTATTAACATCAACAAAGTAATAGTAATCCAATATCAAAAATTTTTTTTATTATAACTAAACCTTTCAAGCTATTGTAGATTAATAATATATAAAAAAATCTTACTAAAATATTAAAAAATATAAATACTTGTATTTGTTTCCAGTACGTGGATGAGATTCTGGCTTGCAACGGTAAATTGTTGGATCGCGCATGCATCCGTTTGTTGACTGATAATCGATCTTTGCCCTGACACAGTACTTTTGACCCTCCTCGGTACCGCGTTTTATTTCTTCCCACAATGCCAGATTATTGTCAACGGCTGTAAAGGCGGAATAATCATTATTACAATAAATCGAGATAGAAAATTAATATGACGTTTCTTCTCAAAATAATTATTTACAATTATCTCGATATGTAGATTTCAATCTCTGATCGCGTTGTTCTTTCATAAGTTTCGCTGGGGCGCCATCCACGTATGCCTTTCCATTCTTAATTAATGTAGTACAATAGTCTTGTAATATCTCAAAGTAATCCGAGGTATGCGTAAAACGATCAGGCTTAATTTGAAGTAATCTTAAATCTTCCAATATAGCTTCCTCAAATTCTACGGTCTCCTTCGCTGGATTTGTGTCGTCAAATCGCATGGGCTGTCCTTGAAAAGCCTCGGCATAATACTGATTTAAGAGAGCTGCTTTGGCATGACCAATGTGCAGGTAGCCACTTGCTTCCGGTGGGAATCTTACCACTACCTGCAGAAGATGATTTAACATTTTTTTAGAAGTTACAAAAGTTAAAAAATAAAAATAAATCTACTTCTCATTGTACTGCATGACTTTACCTTGCCCATTTCTGCTCCGGATAGATCGATAAACTTGCCCTCCTGTTTCCTTGTTTTTGTCTGCTTGGGGGCAGATTTTCCTTCGATTTCGAAGATGGAGGGCATCAGTTCTTTGCAATCATAGATATCGCGTTACTTACAACAGGAAGCGATTGCATATGCTTGTACCATCTATATAGTGACGTTACAATAATCACTTTCATGCAATGTTATATATTCTTGATTATGTAGAACGGAAAACACATGAATATCGGCCAATGTTAATCTATTGCCGACCAGCCATGTCCGTACTAGTAACACATCATTCAGATAGTTCAACAGATCATTCTTTTCTTCATTTTGCAATACCATGGCACAGGAGATCCAATGGTCGACTTCAGTTCTTTTATGAGGACAGGTATCACCTAATAATAATAATACAAAATAAGTCATGTAATTCAATAAAATATATCTTGATTCGATTTGACATATTTGACTTTTTATTGAAAAAAAAACTATTTAATATTAGCAATTTAGACGTGCAAATTTTTCTCTAGTTGAACAATTATACAAACACATTTGCAGATTATATACCATAAAGTGCAGGATTTATGGTCCTTGCCAAGTACCGGCTGATCTCGTTATTATGTTCGCCCAATACTTCCTCATTTTTGTCGTACAAGCAAACATTCAAATCCTTATTCCAAGTTTTGTCCCACGATATTGTTATATCTTTCTTATTTTCAGATTTGATTACTTCGGCCACTACCAGCACATCTGTACAAAATTTAACATTCAGATAAGTGACAAACAAAACCAGCATATTTCTATATCTTTATCATCGATGTTAATTCACAGACAATATCTAGTATCTATGTGTCTACAACGGTAACTAATTTGTTTAATAGAAAAGATACTCAAACAACAGCATTAGACCTATAATTAATTTAAAACGATAATTATTACACTATTACATTATTGCTTTATTCCAAATTAAATTTTACACGTCATTACATTACTTCATATATAAAATACTATTACATTTTATGCTAAGTTGAACTTTATGATAAATTTTCTAGATTATCGATATCTAAATAATTGTTAAAAAATTAGAAATTATGACGCAATTTTCAATTCAACTAGTTTTACAGTAAAGTCTGTTTGACATCTAGGAGATTCTTAAGTAATATATAAAAGAAAATGGACAGTCTTGCATTACGCAGCACGTGGGTTACAAGCTGAACAAGTACGATGAAATTATCAAACGAGTTTCACTAATTGTTCCTCAGTTAAACTCGTGTATTTTCCACGTCGCACTAATATGTAACGACACGTGACGCGCTACTTGCATGGTATTATTATCGAAAGCGTCTTTATTCATCGCACGTGAAAAAAACATCTGGAATATTTGAATTGCTACACGACTCGACGTGACATGACGCAACAAACGTGAAAAATGTCGATAAATGCAAGGCAAGAATACAGAAAGTAGAGATCAAGTATAAATAAATACTTTTAAAAAACCTGAAAATCTATTTTAAAAAAAAAGGGGAACATTCGTCTCAACAATTATTTGTTTTTCCTCTGTTCCAGAAAGAGAACGCTCGTCGTAGAACGTTCCGCCAGGCCTCATTCTCGAAAAATATCCCATATGATATTTTATGAATGTCACTAGTTATGAACGTCGCTATACTTATGAATCACACTTTGCAAGTGTGCTATTGGTTGCAAAAAGTGTGATATTCATAACACATCGGCCCGGTTTCACCAACGTGATTTAACCTAATCGGTCGATTAAACTCACTCTCCTCACCCGAGGGCGACCGAAAAAACCCCCCCTTAAACTCACTCTTCATCTCTTTCCAACTGTTCCCTTAGAAAAAGACGAAGAGTGAGTTTAATCGACCGATTAGGTTAAATCACGTTGGTGAAACCGGGCCATCGTATTGGATATTTTTCGAGAATTAGGCCCCAGGGAAAGCTAAAAAATGATGAAACGGGCGTTCAGATTCCGAGCCATTGATCTCATGGATTTTACCTAAGCGAAGGACGCGCTGGGTCAAGAGCAATTTTAAGCCCCATCGTCTTCGCACGTTCACTCTTCACTCCAAGCGAAACAGATTCAGTGTCAGCATGCGCCGATGAAAGTTAATATTGAATCACACTCCACACGGCAGATTCAGCGTTGAGGTTAAGCTCTCGCCAGAATCTGGAGTCTGGACTGGAGTAGCTCATGTCTGGTACTAGTGGTACTTACCGTCCAAAGAGGATCCTCTTTTGTGTCTACCCATCGCGCGGGACGTCGGTGCCGCGATGACGTCACGGCTCCGCCGCTAGCTCCACATCAAAATGGCCGCATTTTAGTCTACCGAGTACTTTTCTTTACTGTTTGCCAATAGCCGTGCTAAGGGCCTGGCGGTGTTCGTTTGCGTCGGAGCGGATCTATTTCGCCGGAAATTTCCCTGTGTCGCGCGACACGATCTAAATTTCCGCGAAATAGAGCGAACGTGACCGGGTAAGTGTGGGAAAAGTGAGCAAAAAGGGTGTACGGCGCCGCGCGCGCGGCGTGGCTCCGCTCCGCTTCCTACGGACGGGCACGGGTCGCCGCCGCCCGTGCCGGACCAAGCCCATTCCGTCTCGAAGAGACGGGATCTTATTTATAGAGATTGGAGAAAAATCGACGTCGCCCGCGCGTCCGCAAACCGGGCACGCAGAAATTGCGCGCTGCCGCGACGACGTGCCGCGAGATCGCGTCCCGCGTAAATAAACCGCTCGTTATACGATACCGGCTCGCCCTTTCCTCGCAGGAAAGGTTATACCGTCTTCCCTTATCGTCTCCTCCGGCTCCGACCGGATCGTTCGCGCCCGCGGTAAATCGCGCGCGAAACAGTAAAACTCGTAACGCCGAAAATTTCGTCCGTCTCCATGTGGAGAGAAGGGAGTACGCTGGAAATTACATTTCGGAGTAAATTTCAGATTAGATGTGTGTTTTTTTTTTTAACTCGAGAGAGCTCCTTCTTTGTTGATCGGCAAGATCAACAAACAGTACAATTCGTAGACTAGGTAGATTGCTTGTTTATTGATAATTATAAGACGTTATGTCCTTTCTCTCTCTCACTGATTAGCAAAATTGGCAGAAGAATGGTTTGTAGTCTGCTGATTGCTATGTGGGAGTTTGGCCATGTATGTGAAAGAAGACAGATGTATTATATATTTTAACACGATGAAAAGTTTGATTATTAAAGCTTCATAAAGTTTGATTACCTTTCAATAGTTTCAATTGCGTAGCGTCGTTAAATGTAAAAGATTGACAGGCTGTAAATATTTGTTGTTTATATATGTGCAACGCGACACTCCATCACCTGAAATATGTTGAAACAGGATTGAATAACCTTGCTCTTTCACTTTGCAGGTTTGTCTGCGTAGATTCTCATAAGATGTTACGCCACCAACATCACGCGATGCAAAATCAGCTTCGAGATCACAATAGGTTAATGTCCTATAATCAAATCTTATATTAACACTTCTGCAACGACGGGATCAAATAAAAAGTGATCGAAACATTAGTCTATTCTAAGAATACCTAAGATCTTATAGAATAGAATAGAACTGAAGTAAATAATAAACTTTATTATATTATGTAAATATCTGTGCAGATTAGTAAAAACCAAGAAACTTCCTAAAGATTATGTTTAGTGACTTAATAATATATCGCTGTAATGTTTCTACATGTACGGTGAAAACTTTTCAAGAGTCACTGTAAAAGGGATTAAATATATCTATATGTATAATAAAAAGAACAATGTGATATTTGCTAATTTATAAAAAGTTAGTACAAATATGAGAAATTTATCCAATGATCCTGGGTGTAATCAAACAAAAATGACTCTGCAGAATGGCAGGACCAATGCGGCCCATGCAGCAGGCTAACATGCCTCAGCTACATCAGCCGCAACATTTGCTACCACATCGGAATCCGCATCAACAAATACTGTCCATGCCCCCCCATCAACAGCATATGCATCACATGCAGCATCCTGGCCCGCCGCATGGAAATCCGAGACAGCCAATGTTGATGGGTATGAATACGCACAGTACAAACAGTAAGTACGGATACACGGTGAAAGATTTGATCCTTGTTCTTAATTATTGACGTGAAAATTAATGCAAAACATTTTACTTCCAGATACCATGGTTAGCGTTAGCATGAAGGACCAAGCAAATACAGTTTCTGTGACTCTTCAAAATGTGCAACAGCCTCAGTATCCACATCAGCAGCAGCAACAACCGAATAATCAGCAAAATCAGCCTCCCCAACAGCAACAGCCATCGCAACAGCAGGTGCAACAGTCGCAATCGCAGCAGCAGCAGCAACAGCCGCAACATGTGCCGCAACAACCAAATGTGGAGCAATCGAAGGTGTTAACGAACGATGCCAATGGAGAGTCAAGAGACGATAATGCCTCTGGTCAGAATCATGCCAACGGGACTAATCCAGCTTTGGCAAACATGAAAGAAAAAACACCCATGTGCTTGTTAAACGAGTTGGCGAGATTCAATAGGATTCAACATCAATATAGACTGACCAACGAGCAGGGACCGGCGCACAAAAAAAGATTCACGGTGACACTAAAACTAGGTGAGGAGGAATATGTCGCTGAAGGTCCTAGTATAAAGAAAGCTCAACATAGCGCGGCAACTGAAGCATTGACGAAAACTTGGTACCGTCAACCTCCACCAAAACCTACCAAGGCTATGAGGATCGGTCACCTGGGCAAATGTTCGACAGGTTCTGGTAATTTCATATTTTGACTTCTATATGCATGGAATTATAGTAGAATAATAATATCAATTTGCAACGTTATCGTTCTCAGTGTAGTTTATAATTGTACAGTAATGTCGACTTATAACTTTATCCTTTTCAATTACAAGATCCACATAGGGGCAGGGGGTTGTAGTACTCTTCAGTATTATTTAATTTATCTAAATCGTGCCGTTTTGGATCGCAGGACATTTGCCGCCCACTGTCGAACTGAACGCGTTAGCGATGAAACGGGGTGAGCCAACTGTTTATACATTCCGACAAGCTCCTCCAGCTGCGTTGCAACATCAATTTATGCCGCACGGATTCGGTAACTTTCCACGAATGTATAATCCACGACTTGCGTACAATCGTGGAGTTCACACGGATCTTCAGGGACTGTATCTCGTAACTCTGAAGGTGGGCGAACGCGAATTCACGGGTCGAGGTTTGACAGGCCAAGCAGCACGTCACGATGCAGCTAGCAGAGCCTTGGAACAGTTACGTCAATTGCCACTACCGGAAGAGATCGCAAACGCGAATAACTCCAACGAGAACGGCTCGCTGAGTGGCATTGACGATCCGAACGCTGAATTGAAAAGTCCCGTATCTCTTGTTCACGAAACCGCACTGAAACGTGGATTGCCAGTCAGTTTTGAAGTCGTATCTGAAAGCGGTAAACCTCACATAAGAACCTTTATGACAAAATGCACTGTCGGCGATAAGGTTACTGTGGGAGAAGGATCCTCGAAAAAAGTAATCTCTCAAACTTTTCAGGTAGAAGAACGATAAGTAATGCAATTTCTAATGCTCCTACCGTCCCTGTTTTCTTAGGTGTCGAAGAAACGCGCCGCCGAGTTGATGTTAGACGAACTGAAGCGTCTTCCTCCGTTACCGGCTACCATACAGAATCGAACGATGCGAGTGAAACGTAAGCCACCAGCGACGAAGAAGAAATCTCGTAATTTAATCAAAGTTTATCAAGAGCCCCGTGCGGAGAATGAAGCCGCAGAGGAGGTCAATCCGGTCTCGCGACTGGTTCAGATTCAACAGGCGAAACGCGAGAGGGAACCGGTTTACAATCTGATAGACGAGAAGGGCGCACCAAGACGCAGAGAGTTTGTCATGGAAGTGATAATGGGCCAGCACTCTGCTCAAGGAATCGGACCTAACAAGAAATTGGCTAAGAGAGCCGCGGCTGAGGCTCTCTTGACGCAATTGGGATACAGTAAACCGTCGCCGCAACCCGCAAAACCATCCATAAAGACGGGAGAGAGCGAAAACGCGGAGTCGAAGCCTAGAAAAGTTACATTTCTCGAGGACGAACAAATGAACGACACTCAACCTCACTCAGTAGGAGGTAAGGAAAAATATCGATAATAGTCGTGTTCGAGAAATTAAAAAATTTTTATCGTCTTTAGGTACCATAGGCCGCCAATTAGTACCTGGTCTTTTATTGGTAGACGGAGGTCAAGAATCTAAACTGGGGAATGGACCCAGCGTACAAATAGTTGCTGAAGAGTTGCGCGAACAGCAACAACAAAATACGGCTGGTGTTTCGCCCAAGGATCAATTGCATTATTTATCTCAGTTATTTAATTTCAGCGTAGAATTTAGCGATTTTCCTAAGGTAATCTATCGCGATCATTTGATCTGTATTAAAAGAATATTAAAATAGTCTTAATTAATTTTAAAGTGGAATTAAATAAATCAAAATGGAATGCATGTGTGAATAGGAAATGATGAATGTGACATTGACATGTCATTGAATTAAGCCATTATTTTCCATTAATGTTCCAGGGAGTGTCTATAAACAAGGAATATTTATCGCTTGTGTCGCTAAGCACTGATCCACCGCAAGTTTGTCACGGTAATGGAGCGACAATAACTGCGAGTCGCAATCAAGCGGCTCTAAGGGCGCTTCGTACTCTTAGTAAATTGGGACTTGATAATGCCTCGAATGCAGCACAAGTGAAGAAGGATAAAGGTGCATCTGGTGATGGGATACACATTAGCATTCAAGTTAAAAATAACATTATGGATGGAGCTATCGATAAGTAACTGAGTAGCGCTTAAGTACCTACATACATAATGTTGAGTTATATTTATGCTTCTTTAGGACACTGCAAAAGAAAGTTGAGTGAATTCCGTTGTTATAAAATTCTTTGCAAAATTGATGATATTAATATTGTTTATTCATTGCCAATTTCACATTTTGGAGATGTGCTGTTTCTCGACAGAGACTTTTTTCTTCAATCGCGCAAAGAGGGTCTCAGCCGCGGTTCTGTTAGTCAATTTTTTTTACTAAATCCGATTCCTTTATACGCGGAATCTGATCTATTAAAAAAGCTCTCTCTTTTTCGTGGAATCTTTTTTTCTGTATAGTAATCTATATAGAAAAAAGTTGCTACAATAATCTAACTATATTTATAATTGTAAAAATGTATTTATATCAAAAACATTTATCAAAAATTTACACGAAGCGTTGTGCATAGTCTATATCTATATATATTTTTTATTTTACACGTTTATTGTTTATATTGTTGGATTGCTTACTATCTACATTACCAAAATTGATAAAAATCGAATGAATATAAACTTGAATCAATTTATATAAAATTATTTAAATTAGTTATTAGCATGTATTATATGAAATCTTCCTGATCTTTTGCAGTGTCCTAATTTACGTTAAAATGCCGTTCAAGCACCAATAAATGATATGTATTTAGTAATTGTGTAAGAATTCTTTCGTTTAATGACTATAGAAACGTCTGATTAGTCACAGTGGACAATGACAAGTTTCTGTGACTATCAGAAATTTATTGTTATGAATTACAATAACGTATTATTGAACGATTCGTGTATTACAGCTCTTACAAAATTAACAATGCCATGGAACATTATTGGTGCTTGATCGTGATTGCGATCCTAGCAGTGACAGATATAACTGCTATATTTATTGTAACTTTTCATTGACAGGATCACAATAGCAATATACTTATCTACAAATGATTGAAAATGGTCATTCTCCAGTTAGGATCAGTCTATAATATATAATGAACACTATAGGGAAATCGTTAATCGAAGTTACACGACCTGGAGGTGAAATGCGACCATCTCTTAATTTCTCAATTGAATTCCTTAGCTTCCACGTTATCATGAATAAAAAGCTGTCTTGTTATCTAATAATATGTTAATAATTCATAATAATGTTTTTTTTTTCTTTTTTTTAATCCTCGGTTGTTCGGAATTAATCACTTTATATTTTTTTGGTGTGTGTACTTTTTTGTCGCATTATTTGAAAAAATGCAAGTTAAAACTTATTTTTAAGTCGCATGTGAAAATTATAAATAAAATCGTATAAAACGTATTTTTCCAGAGCAAGCTCTGGATACGTGCGCTGGAGATACGCGTTGATTAAAACGATTGTGTGAAAAATTAAGTGGCTTTAAATTGATAAAACATAGGTAATGCGACATACACTGTCCCTATGCCCCAATTTGCTTTTCTACGGGGGCCAGAAGCAATCTGGGGTCAACCTATTCATGTATCGTAAAATATTGAGAAGTGAAGGGAATAGAAATTTCCATACATCTGTCATTCGGGTAAAAGGGTAATGATACGCTGTATAGGAAATTTCGATGAATATGAAACGGAACGAAAAGAGAATAGTAATTTAAAAAATTTGTCCCGTTGCGTCAAGACTATTATAAAATAGTTTTAATCTCGATGTAGAAACATCCTAAAAAACGGCGAATTTTTGTCCGGTTAAGAAGAGAAGGGAATAGAAATTTCCATACATCCTATCGTTCGCGGGTAGACAGTAATGATACGTTGCATCGGAAATTTCGATGAATCTAAATAAGAGAAAAAGGAGAAAAGGCAATAATTCGAAATTTGTCCCGCTGCGTCAAGACTATTGTGATGAAATTGTTTTAATTTTGTTGGAAAAATAGTCGTGAAGCAACGGTGAATTTTGTATTACTGTCGGGAAAATACGAGTAAGAATACTAGAGTGGTGGAGACTTAATAATGGATGAAGATAAACATTGAGAAACGGTACAAACTTTGAATATTCACGTAACTTTTACTTGTTGAACTTAAGTTCTATGCGTCTCACGCAAACTATAACGAACGTTGCCTTTTATTGACACGGTGTAACGACACAGAACTTTGTACCGGCGTTCTCAACCAAGTGACTTTGCTGTCTTCTATTCATTACTCTCGTATTACATTGCGATTTACTGAACAACAAATACAAACAATTTACATAAACTGCAACTGTATAAACGGTTAGTAAACTGTATTATTGTTCATTAAACTCGTGTGCATTCTATTCATAATGCCCGATACTCGGTACATTGAAAAATTTGTAACAAATGTTCTCGATGATGGATCCGTCGATTAAATCGAGATTTGTTTGAGATATTCGCTGAAAAAAAAAATTATTTATTGACTCTTCGAGACTCTAGTTGGGTTTTGTTTTGCCTGATACCGATCACTATCATAAGTGGGCCTTTCTTGTTCATGTGGCATTCAGTATTATGAGACACGGTGGTAGATTCCATTGCATATAGTTTTTCAAGAGCCGAACAGAACGAAGATGCGAATTGAACAATTTACGTCGCGTACACTGCAAGAGGAAGAGGAAAAAGGAAACGATTTCATGCTATGAACTATGAACTGTAATACCGTATAGTTAATATTAACGAATAGATAAGCGAATATAACGTATCAATTTACCGAGATACCGGAGATAAAATCCTTCGACACTTTGAGGAGAGAAAGCTCGCTCGCGCGTTGAAAAGTCGACGCATTGTCGGACTTAATCTGCAAAGTGTTGAGAAAACAGAAGGCTGATGCGTCGATATTGTCAGGAAGAAGAAAAGAGATTGTGAAATATTAATTTCATGCGTAATCTATAGGTATATTTTGTTCTGTCATTTTGTTTTAATGCCGTCACATATGTATACAAGCGCCACGAAACGTTTGCTTACTTTCGTTTAGTATTAGGAAAACAACCGCTGCCGTTTCACTACATTTTGCGACATATTGTTATGTAAAGCTTCGGTAAAATATATCAACTTCTCGCGATTTTTCAGTCGGTTGGCGGGACGAGAGAAAGTACCGTATACGATATATACCGTAAAGAAGCCCGGTTATGTTAGATTTACATTTTAAGTGAGGCAATTTGTTCGTATGCTGTAACGGGTACGCTGTATAAAACACAGTCACGCAAATGCGAATCCTCGGCAGCTTCCCATCGAGAGAATGATTGCTTTCCGAGTAGATCTAATCGATCGAGAAGGATCATTCGTACTCGATTGAGCTTTAATTGCATTTTCGGGAGTGAATTGTACGACGTATAGGAATCTACTGCTTTCCTCTATCCGCATCAGTTTGTATTTGAAGTTGAAGAACGATCGTAGAAAGGTTTCACATTTCATGTATATGGCCTTTTTACTGTGCGTTTCAAATATACACATGACAAGGTGGCACACGAATACCTGAATATTTTACCTTATTTATCCTTATCTAGGGCTTCCGTTTGAATAAAATACCTATTCTTTGTCAAATGTATCAGTGCTTACTTGGCGAATCAAATATTTGCGAGATTCAATACCTAATTTGTCAATATGTATTTTTAATTTGTCTAATTGCTACAAGAATTTCACAGATATCTCTGATGGAAAAATTTCTCAAAACTTTTCATATTATTAATCAGAATTCTTATGAAAATGTTAAGATTTTTTCAAAATTTTTATACAAATTGGAACATTTTTCAGAAAAAGTAATAAAATATTAAGTTTATAGTTCGTGGTACAATCTTAAAATATTATAATAAAATAAGAACGGACTACGGTTTTTAGAAAATTTCTAAGAAAATATGACAAATTTTTTCATGCACCAAGGATGTCTCTCAATTTTAATGAAACTAAGATCTAAACGAAAAAATGAATTTATTTTGCACAATAATAATTGTTTACTAAATATCTGGGTCATTTTATCCGATGCGGGATACAAGAATCCCTTTCTTATCGGGCGGGATTTTTTAGTTCAACGGTTTGCCGCTTTTCTGTCTTCGGCATCTCGGCTCGCGTCGGCTCGCGATTTTCATGTTGGATCCAGGATCATCAGCATCGCAGTTTGAGTTGATTTGAGCTGTTATAACCTCAAATAAATGAATGCAATTGAAATTTTAATTTATTAGCATTTTAACAATTTTAAGTTTACTATTCTGACAATTTATTGAAGTCTGACGCATCCAAATTGAAGTCTCTTCGTCTATGTTGATGTATTCATGATTGAGGAACGATGTATCGATCAAACAGTCGACTACAGGTTAGAATCACCGTTGATATTTTATTCCGTGAGACAACCCCTCGTAAAACGATGGATTATTATTAAAGTAGGTAAAACGACGATCGACGCGTATAAAGAGAAACGTTTATTGTCCCAAGTATAAGCATGAATTTTTTTAAATCGTCGCTTGTAACGTGTTTTCAGCTCAGTCCTTTCCTTTCTTTGCCGATGTGATGCGGTGCCTTCGATCCCGTTCCGGGATTATTTAGCACAGTTCACTTAATTTAAGATGGAAGAAGGTTAGCTTCTGTGTTTTTCGACGCCGAGAAATCGGCCGAATTTATCGTGCTAATTTGTGTGTTGCAGGATTGACGAGAAAATAGAGGAGTAGGAGAGCCTCGTTTTGGAACATATACACCAGAGAAAATTGTCAGAGCGGCGGCGGGATCCCGAACGAATCCGAAGATGTTTAAGAACACCTTCCAAAGTGGTTTCCTATCCATCCTGTACAGCATCGGCAGCAAGCCATTGCAAATTTGGGATAAGAAGGTGAGGAACGGACATATCAAGAGGATCACTGACAACGATATCCAGAGCCTCGTTCTGGAGATACTAGGCAGCAACGTTAGCACAACATATATCACATGTCCTGCGGACCCGAGGAAGACTTTGGGTATAAAGTTGCCCTTTCTGGTGATGATTATCAAGAACCTGAAGAAGTATTTCACATTCGAGGTCCAGGTAAGGTTCTCATTGTGCTAATTTATAAGGAAATTCAAGGGAAAGTTAACTTATCACGTTTAATATGTGAAGTCCCAAAACGAGTTACCATTATTACTTTATACTCCTTTGCTCACAACCTCCAATTTTACAATCTCTTATTAAACCGATAGATGAGATTAAGAATCAAACTACACTTTATAGATAAGATAGATTGAAGTTAGAAATCTCTCTCAAATCCATTTTCAGGCACATGGAAGCGCCACATTGCCTAAAAAAAATATGATATATTTTTGTAATTTAATAATTTCATAAAATATGAAATTTGATGTATTTAAGAAGAAATTAGAATATATAATACTTGATTTATTTAAAATATTTCATATATTTAAGAAGAAATTAGAAATTGTTTTATTCAACAAATCTTTCAACCTGTTTCTTCATATGAAAAAAGAATTTATTATACTTCGCAGATAATCGACGACAAAAATGTACGTCGCAGATTTCGTGCTAGCAACTACCAGTCCACTACGAGAGTGAAACCATTCATATGTACTATGCCGATGAGACTGGACGACGGTTGGAATCAGATACAGTTCAACTTGGCTGACTTCACACGCCGTGCCTACGGAACGAATTACGTGGAGACACTGAGGGTCCAAATTCATGCTAATTGTAGGATACGACGAGTGTACTTTTCCGATCGATTATATTCGGAGGACGAATTGCCGGCGGAATTTAAATTATTCTTGCCTATTCAAAACAAGGCGAAATGTTGAGAATTAGTGAAAGAATAGGCGCGTTTTTGGTAAGGAAAAAAAGAAGAGTTGTTCGATGCAATGTTTCTTTAAAAATTTGTTCAAATTAGAAGATAATTCAAAATAAAAGTTTAATTTATTGCTGTTTGCCTTAACTTTATATGTTGCTCCATCATGTATACTACAAGCAATATATATTAGTAATAATTAATATAATTAAGATTAATTTTTTACTTAGTAGAATATAGATCATGTGTCATGCATTAAAGATGTGTCATGTATTGCATGTATTTTTGCTTATTGGACAAGAAACATGTATATTTCTCTTTTTATACATATATATTTTTCTTATAATTTTATCTTTTCAAATAATTTGCTAAAAATGGTTAAATTTATTGCAGACCGATATCCATGCGCCATTTCTGTTTCTCTGCAAATTTTTGTAAAAGGTTCCTCCGATTTATCATACATTATTTATAATTCTACTTGCGACACATATCGAGTCTTTTATCCTGTAATTTGTCGATAAGTTTTTTATTTGCGGATTGACCTATAGCTGTAAAATCAGATACAACCGTCGTGTTAAGTATATGACTCACGATTTTATTTCGTCCAGTTTTGTGTCTTTCTCGATTACAGGTTGAATGTGTTTGAACGTATCTTTAGTTATATCTTCAGCGTTTTCTTCAATACTGACCAGAGATCTTAAACGATTGGTGATATTTTTTTCACTTTCTGTAATGTATTTGTGCTTAGAAATATCATTGCTTCGAGTGTCGGTCGCATTACTGGTTATTTTATTAAGTTTAATGCTCTCCGATAGATCAAGTTTAAAAGCAGATGGAGAACCGACAGAAACTCTAAATTCTGCATCTGTACTATTATCTTTTCCTATCTGTACATTATTATTGTTGTTACTTATTGTGCAGTTTCTCGAGTTAATGTATGTGTCTCCTACATTCTGAATTTTCTGCGGACTTTTTGAAAATCTGTTATCTTTGAATAATATTTCACTGACATGTGTTTTTAAAAATTGACTCTTTGCAATTCTTTTTAATTCGACAGAAGATACAGGTTGCAACGTATGATTATTAATTTTTATATTTAGCAGGGAGTTTCCTGCCTTCTGCATTTTGACGGCACATCGTTGCTCTGCTTTCCCTGTTACGTCAGTATTACTTTTTTCTAATTTCTTTTCTACAACTGGATCATTTATCAAAGATTTTGTAAAGAATTCACCTTGTCTTGTAAAAACATCTCGGTTACGTATTTTTATTGCATCATTTAAAGCATCTAATGACATGTAATTCCTTTTCAATGTATTAGAATTGTACAAATTCAGGTCAGGTGGACTCGAACTTTTCGGTTTCTCTGTGCTACGTGCGTTTTTACATAATTCTACTTTCGTCGGTGACGTGCTAACAGAATCATTTTTCAAATCAGATTGCTCTAAAGGTCCTAGAAGCCAAACAAGAAATAAAAATATGTCAATACGTATGTATATCTCACATTTTTTCAAGAATCTGTAAAACCTGTGTAACATTCTTCCGTCTGACAAGCCTTTTCGTTGAAACTGATTCCCCGCTTCAACAGATACATATCGAAGAAAGCCCGACACATCTCGACAGGTGTCTCATCGTCGTTATAATGACGATCTTGCAGATACACTCTTCTCAAATGACAATTCGGATAAATCGTTACTCGCTGCAGAGCCTGATAATCCATTCCGTACGCTTCGTGACAGAGAGTTTGAAGGTTTATCTCCAAGAAATTCCAACATTCCTCCAATCTCAGTGGAATACGAGCCACATTTGCACTGACGCTCGGCAATCTTTCCACATTGTAGGTCATGAAGGAGAATCTTCTCCGACATTGTTCCTTGTCTACTATCTTTGCACGCAGAAGATAGAAAATCATCATTAAGACATTGAGAATAACACACAGATATCTTTCGTGAAACCTATAAAAGCATCCATGTACTTGAATTTCCAGCTTGAACCGCAAGTTCAAATTCTTTATGACTAACGCGAGAATGGGGAGCTTTATGTTCAGGACGTCTACCGCTTTGGCAGGAATAGTTATGCTCGTGGGGATCGTGCTGTCGTGAGGCCCGGTGATCTCGATTACACTATCGCCGTGCAACAGCTCGTCCCTCGCTCTACGAACTTTGCCACCGTAGGAAACGTGTTTCGACCACAGATCCAGTGGCTTGTCCACGACGCTGCACAACAATGACGCGTACCCACAGATTTCGTTCTTCGACATCCTCTCCATGGAAAATTTATGCGTGCTACGATTGCGTCATAAAAAAACAAATGGTCACTTAGAGTATCAAGAACAGATTCTGTGAAATAGTTGCTACAAATTTCCTCGACAGAAAGGCTGGAAGATTAAACATGTACAAAATACTGCTGGCAGAATACTAGCAGACATGAAGCAAAGTTTGGCAAAAATATGATGACAGATGGCAGAAATCAAAAGCAAACTTTGACATGTTTGTAACTTGACGCAGTTTGACAGCGGAAATCGAGCGGATATCGCGTTCAACGGCGACTCTGCCCGGTTTCCGTCCCCAATCGGCTGTCAGGTTTATGTCAGAAGGCTTCGCCGGCAAAACGCGAGCTTGACGCGAACACATATTCGATGCCGATTTGCCAGCGATTCCTGACAATCTTGATTCCTGATTGAATTTGCTGTTAATGTCAATCACTCTGTCAATCTGCCAATTTGGACGGCTCGCTTACTGGGGATGCAGAAAGAAGTATCGGCATAGCTTCTTCGGGGAGTATGACGTGACTTTTACCGGATAATCCGGATATCTCAACATGATCTCTCCTTCCTGCGATAAAACGTGCGGGTGAAAAATGACGAGAATTCGATGACTGTTCCCATGATTTTTGTTTTAATTTTTGAAAGGGTCGAGAAGGAACCTTCGGAGGTTATGTTCCTCCTCGTTCGCATTTTTTGTTTTTTTTGCGCGTTATTCATCACACAAAATTTTGACGAAAAAACAGGAGGGTAATAAATATATTTTCGAAGATCTGAATTCATGGCAACAACAATATCTATATTCCACAACGGGAATAATAAACTTAATATATATAATGTATAATAATTAATTGTTAATAATGAAACACATTTTCTAATTTTCTCTTAATTTTTTGAAAACTAATTATAATTTTAATTATTCTCCTGTTTGCGCTAAAAATATGTAATGCAATAATTTTTATTTCCTAATCTCTGTACGTATATTTTATCGCGATACGTATAATTATGCATTGAAATAATCATGGATAATATTTCGTTCCGCTTGCTTTATTGACATTTAATCAATTCATTACACATTTCGTGCTAATTATAATTTGTACGACATGTCGAAAATGCCGACGAGATATATAAGACATTGCCGATCGGAGACGTCATTGTCATCGTCAATCACGAACGGCATCGCGATGATAATTATCTCTCCCCCTCCATCCTCCTGCAAATTGATTCCCACTGAAATACAAATTCGGGGGGTGGTGTCTTTTTCTATTCGCGGCTCCGGCGAAAATCATCCCGCCGCCGGGACAAAAAGGGGGTGAATATAACAAACGTCGATACGAATAATTAATGAAATAATGATCGTGTCATTATAACGAGCCTGGCGTAATTAAGAGCTGCGATGGGAAAATCGGGGTCGGGGGGAGGGGGCAAAATTGGGCGAAGTGGTTGAGGCGGGCGGGTGGCAAGGGGAGGGGAGGGGTAATCGCGTTCACACACACGTATATACACTCGGCGGGCGTATTAATTGCTAATTATTAAGTATTGATTTTTTTAAATGGGGACGTGGAGCGTAGCGCCGGCTCTCCGCTCCCCCGCCGTCATGAGGACGGCGCGCGGAGGGGGGAGCCTCCGCTCGTCCGCGGACTATTTTCCGCGGTGCGCAAAAACGCGGCGCGCGCACGCGCACGCGCGCAGTGATACCCGGCGGAGAAATGGCGGGAAACCGGCGGCCGGCGCCGCGACGGCGATCTCGACGACGTACGTGCGAGCGAAACGGGCGTCGTGACGTCGACGGACGGGGGACACGTGAGGCGTCGCGCTGCGAATCGCGGCGCGGCTTTTACGAGATTCCACGAAAACAGAAATTGGCGGGCGTCGAGATGGAGTCAGAGCGTGCCGGCCAAGATGGCGGACCAATTAAGAGTGTTGTTGCTTGTTGCGCGCCGCCGATGCGTTTTATTCTTTGCGCGCCGCACGGCCGTCGTTGCATCGATGTAATATACGATTTTCGCGGACGGCGAAGGCGGCGGCGTCGCGACGCCGCGAATACGCGCGCGCTCTGCACCGCGGCGGGGAGCGCGCTGGGGGGGGTGGAGCGCTTTGCGCGCGGGCGCGCGGCGAGCCGCGCCGCGCCGCGCCGCGACGCGAGGCGCCGGCGGAATCCATAAATAAAACAATTGGTTATATACATATGTTTTTCAAATCGACGAATGCTATTATATATTTTGTATTGAGCACTCGCGGCACACTCCGGAGGGGACGGAGGGAGGGGGGGAGGAGGGGGACGGCGGTGGGCGACACGGAACGGGGGACGGACGCACGCCGACGCCCGACGACTAGCCGCGGACGCGCGGGCGAGAGCGCGCGTCTGTTTTTATAAAGAGCACACGGGCACGACGACTCCGCGTCGCGTCGCGCCGTGCCCGCGCGGCTTATAATCTCGCCCAATCCGCGGCTCCACTCATAAAGTATACGGCGGAACAAAAAAAGAGGGAAAATCGTTATAGAATAATCAAGCCGTCGCCGCCGCGCGCGTTCGCCCGCTTTCGGCCGCCGCCGTCGGGAGACACACGCGGCTTCTTCTCGGTCGCGCATCGCCGTCGTCGCCGTCGTCGTCGTCGTCGTCGTCGTCGCCGCCGCCGTCGCCGTCGCCGTCGCCGCCGTTCCTCGCGACCGAGAATGTCCCGTCGTTACCCGAGTACATGAAGACGACGTCGCGTCGCGGGCCGACTCGGCGACACGGCGTTTCGTCCTAGCCGCCTCTCGCTCGCCGTCCGTCTTTTTTCGGGAGAGGAGAAAAGAAAAAAAAAGAGAAAAAATCTCGTCTCCGACGTGAAGCCCGCGTGCGGTGCCCCGCCGAAGGATCGGCCGAAACGAAAAGTCTTCCAGCGGTGGAACGAGAAGAAAAATCGTCTCCCCTCTCCTCCCCCGACACGCCGTTCTCTCGTTTTTTTCTTTTTCGTTATTCCTCCCCCTCGCCGCTCTCATATTCTCTCTCTCTCTCTTTCTCTTCCTTCGCCGTTTTCCTTCTGCCGCTTTTCTTTTTTTGAAAAATGGGCACGGCGGCACGCGATCTCAAGCAGCAGCAGCGCGATCGGCAAGCGGACCGGCATCCCGCGGCGCAGTGCCGGATCTGTGCGGCCGACATCACCACCGACGACGACGGGATGCACATTTTCGCTGAGGACGGCCGGCGTCATTACCTGCAGACCAAAATACGGAAATATCTGCATATCCTGGTGAGTGAAAAAATTCGCGAGCGGCATTTTTTCACGCGGCGGGCGCCCCTTTTTTTTCCCGCCCTCTCATCCTCTTTTTTTCCCCCGTTTCTTTCTCGCTCTCCCTCGTTTTTTTTTCTTTCGAAATTCGCCCCCTCTACCTGCTGCAATCACGTGTCGGTCGAATTTCCGGTCGCCGTTTGGAATTTCGAAAACGCACGTCGTTCGCTGTTCGCCGATCGCTCGCCGATTTCGCGAGATCGGCCGACGATTTTCTCTTACGTGCCGATCTTTTCCGTCAAAGACGATCGCGTCGACAAATTTCTGAAGATCGCAGCTGACGTTCGCGAGAAATCGGCGCCAAGTTGACTCGAAGTCGCGATATCGTGCCTAAATCTTCTAGCCCTCCCTTCTCTTGCGGTCGAATAACGACGAGCTTGCGATTAAAATCGACTCGGTCGTCTAAATATAACGACGACATTTTCGTGGATGATCGAGGAGCGTATACACGCCTTGCCGAGAAAACCCGCCGGCCGAAAAATTCATCGCGTCGGTCCCCTTTTAATGAGCCGTGAAATGTCATCGAGCTCCCCGTCACGTCAGGGACGTGAACGGCAGCGTGACAATTTGAGGGGGCTCCGATCTCCGATCAGACGTTGTAACGCGCGCGCGGGGGGGGGGACACGTCGGCCGAGCGCGACCATTTTGTGCGGGGCTGCAAAAGTGTTAAAAATTAGCATTTTATTGATTGCAATAAGTATACCGTGCGCCGCGTGTATGTGTGTATCTCCCGCTATATATAAGCCCGACTACATCTATAAATACAATCGGAAATGAGAGATGAGAGCCGCGCCGCGTCCGCGGTGGAGCGGACGGCAACGGGGAGTAGATGACGTCGCGCGGAATAAAATTGCGATCTCGACCGACCGAGACGTGATCGCGCGAGGGAAGATGAGAAGAAAAGAATAGAAACGGGGCGAATTTCTTTCTGAATGAACGAAAACGTCCTTTCCTTCCACCGTCGTTATCGGCGCTCGCAAAAGCTAGGTTAATTGTCGATCGAGGATGAAATCAGAGAAAGAATTACGGCACGCTGAATGGGAGATAATAATAACGCAAAATAAGAGATATAAAAATAATGACGAAACAGTAAGATGATGCTTAATTATGCAATTGACATAAATTATGTGATTTCGGTATCTGAGAGACGGTCACGATTGGATTGACATATCCTTCGTATATGGAACAAATTAAATTTGAAGAATAGGTATATATATATATATATTTAAATAAATAAATAAATAATATATAAATAAATATATGTATATATATATATACATATATTTATTTATATATTATTAATTATATATATATATAATATTTATATATATATATAAAGGATATGTAACATATTTTACAGTAATTGTTGCTCATTATACAATTTCCACCTTGAGAAATAACTATAATATTATATTGTGAAAGTATAATATACTCATTTTTAAATGTTTCACAGGTGTCATCGGAGGACAAATTTTCAAAGATGGTCTGTTCAACGTGCATCAAGAGATTGGAGGGTGTCCATCGCTTTGCGATGATGGCGTACCGTACCCAAGAGAAGTTGAGATCGCAGCTTTATGGTAACATTGACAATACAAATCCTGTACAAGACGACGAGATGCAGAATATTAAAGATATGCAAGATACTGCAAAGAAAACGGAGGACCGAGGACTGTTACACTCAATATTGACAAAGGTATGCGTTTATAAATAATCTTTTTAAGATAATATTTCTAGGTATATTACATTATTATCTGTAGAGCGTAATGTAACATTATTGTCGCTCGTAGGGTGCGATAGAAATTTTAACCGAAGACGAGCCACTGGGACCACCGGAGTCAAATTCCCAAGAGGACAAACGTTGCACCCCGAGCATGGAGGAAATGGAGGTAAAAGTGGATCCGATGCTATTTTTACAATGCGGCATGGAACAGTCTACATCCGAAGCTTCAGATTCTTCAGATAACGAGGAAGAAATAACAAGGACACATACGCCGGAGCCATTACCTTTAACAAATAAGTAGGAATTTTTATACTGTTAATAAAGATCGTAACGATAGCCGAGTGTGCTCGCTTAAAGCTTTCGTTTGTTTAGAAATACTGAAGTGGAAGAGGAAGACGAAGAAAAGAGAGATGAAGGTGAATCTAAATCGCACGAGGACAGTAGGAAAACCGCATCCAATGCACCAGCGAAACCACATGAATGTACAATATGTGCCCGATCTTTTATATCGCAAATTGGCTTGCAAAATCACTTGTGGTCGCATTTACCCAGAGAAAGAAGATTCGACGGAAAGCCTATTTTACAATCTCAACACGTTTACTCTACGAATGGTGTACTTCACACGAATAGTGATAACAATTCGTCCAGCAACTTCATCTGTCCAATCTGCAGTAAAAAGATTTCTACAAAGGGAAATTTGAAAGTGCATTTAGAGACTCACAGGCCTAAAGGAAAGTACGGCTGCGACATATGTGGAAGAATGTACGTTTGCATTTGTAATAATTCTCGTAATAATTTAATATTTAATTATTTCACTCGATTAAGATATAGCAAAGAATTATTATCAACCTCTTGTAATTTTTTATTAAATTTATTTGTTTCTATATTGAAATAATATTAATATCTCAATGTTAAATTTTTGACTAATAATGTAGATATTAATTATAATGTATTGATTATTATTATTCTCGAAGAATTTTCAAGTGCCATTAAAGAAAAATTTGATTCCTTGCAGTTTCAAAACTCAGTCGAATCTGTTCAGACACAAGGAGTATCACGGCGGCGTACAGTTTCCATGTAATGTATGCGGGAGAGTGTATCCAACGAATTCGACGTTACGCGCCCACAGCATAACGCATTCGGACTTGAGACCGCACGCATGCCCGCTTTGTGATAAGACGTTCAAGCGAAATCAGGATTTAAAATTCCACATAAATCAGCACACGGGTGCGAGGCCTTATCAGTGTCCTTACTGTCCGAAAGCTTTCGCGAGCTCCGGCAACTGTTTTTCACATCGTAAAAGAATGCATCCCCGGGAAGTCCATCGAGATCGACAGAGAGCGGCGGATTTAATGAGATGAACCATGGGCAGTCAATACGAGGACTGGTCTTAGAATTTCGGATGAATGTTCTGCCGAGGTGATCGTATATTGATCATGTATTAGTAACTGTCGTAATGTAAACTTTATTTCCAGAGATTAACGGTGCTAACGAGAACGGAAATTTTGTATGTTTTATTGATCTTAAATTATTTATACACATTTAGCGTTAAGTACGTTGTTGTTGGTATTGTATATTTTGTTAGTGATTTATTGAATACGTATGTCTTTCTACTGTCTGATATAGAGATTATTGGAGAACTTCCATTATTGTTAGTAAGCTTAGCGTTGAAGCTTTACTACAATATAGCAAAGAAAGTAAGTTTGAAATTTCATAGCCAGATTTAAATATTGATACTTTTAGTTTTATTTTCTATGCATATTAATGCAATTTATACGTATTATTTTAATGATAGGAAAATAATAATTGTTAAATGTTTCTAGGAATATAATGTAATTGTACTATCATTTAAACCGGTTAACACGTTCTGATTTCTGACATCTGATTTTGTTATGTATTAATACATCTTGGTCTTGTGTTAAAAATGTCTACACTGCCATTTTTGCGTATATTCCTTCTTTTTTTTTACACTATTAAAACATTAGAATAGATAGTAGTAATTATGATTAGTATATGATTGTGTACTTCTATAAGAGAAAGTTTATATGTAGCAAGATGTATTGTAAAACTAGTTCTATACTCTATATGACATTATCTTGACAACTCTGTGATAATTGTATTGGCACTGGTCATTTTATACTGGTTATGAAATTTACAACTTACCATATAATAGAAATATTATTCTACGAACGTAGATTATACACAATTGTAGCATTATTCAAACAGTGACGAAGATTCTAAAGAAAAAAAGCACATTATTTTACTCACAGCGATCAAGCAGATAATCCGCAGGGAACTTTATACGGAACATATGTATCGACCAAAAAGCGAAAAGAGAAAATTTTGCAAAAAGAGAGAAAAAAAGAGTTTCGTAGCCTGTGACATATTTTTAGCACAATACAAACATCATCATAAATGTTAAGACTGTATACGGAAATTATGTGTCAAATTAGATAATAACTTTAAGGGCGGACAAGACCGGATGTTATATGAAAACAAGTCTAGTCGTCTAGCAGTATTAATTATCAATAAGTAAGTGTAGGCGCCGTAGTCGATATTACAAATACGATCATGACGTTATTCTTATAAGCGAGATATATGAGGTAAATGTTAAACAGAAGTCTGAGTAGTTCTAGGAAGGCATAGTTAAGTTTAGTTAATTATAGTTAGACGATTCGTGTAACGTAGATAATAGTCCGTGCTTCCGTATACATTCACACACGCGCTAAAACACCGCAAAATGCGTAAATAGAGAGCGTTACAGGCCCTGAGAAAGAAGCAAGTACACATACAACAGTCAGTACACAAACAATAAGTAGCTCGTACTACCTATCGCAAAGACAAAAAAGAAAACCACCACGTGTAATCGCATTATATTAATACAGCATTATTAGCTCATAGAGATATAAGCGTGTATTTTGTGATTACGTTTTTTCCGGACGCTTGCCGACACATATTATATATACAGATACTTTAGACATAGGTAACAATAAATATAGTGATATATATTATATATATATATATATATATATATATATATATATATGTACAAAAATAATCAATTTTTGACAGAGAAAAAGAGCATCCGAGGTAAACCGGTGCTTGCGGCTCAATCGTCGTCATTCTTGCATTTTAGACCTTAGAGAATCAAAAATTGAGTATTTTTCTAAAACCGACACGCCAAAGACACAGTGCTAGTAATCGAGACTAGTAATTAACAATAATTCAGAAGTGCCAGTTGTAATGCAGAAAATTAACATAGCGTACTACTTAGCAGCAGACAAATACCACGGAGGATCATTCTGTAGAGTTAATGCAAAATACACACCATCTGTGACGTATATATATAAATAAATTCATTGTATAAAATTAGTCGGACTTGCATCTCCCGCGTTCACGGCATTCGCATAAAAAGAGACGCATGTCGTTGAACTGCGTGCGTGCATTATCGATGACCATGTAATTACGAATAAAAACAACGCAACTTCAAACGATCGTGTCATTGATCCGGAATGGAGTGGAAGGACATTTTTTATCGGCGCCCATAAATGAGCGGCATACATAAAATGCGGTTTTTACGATCATGGACCGGTCTCAAAGAAAGTTTACGAAGATTTTTACTCCTGAGCTGCACGGCATTCACCGTTTTAGGATTACCTCGAGCGGATGGACGTCAAATTTTTACCCAATTGAAAACTAGTTTCTTTAAGACAATAACTTTCTCTTTATTCAAAAGCATATCGTACACGCTCTGTTTACTGCCATTTAGATTTATTCGTCCGTAATCTTATGCCGATAAATCGATTTTATAAGTTTTGAAGTAGAGTCACCAGAAACCCAAATGGGACACAGAGTCAAAATTAAGAGAGAACATTTAATTTTTATAAATCTTTTATTTTGTTTCTTAATTTCCTTTCAAACTTAATTATAATAACTTTCGTAGATACATGATAATTGCAGTAGGTCTATTTTCGGTCTGGAAGGATTGACATCAAGCGATAACGCGGATGATGAATATCTTCGAATATCGCAAACGGTAACCAGAAGATTGCAAAATAGCACACGGAATAAACGCAGTATAACGCAATAAGTAAATTTCCGTACCTATATTTCACCCAGCTAAAAGGAAGGTGAAGAAAACCTTGGAATATGCATTAATTTATGTCTGTGCGCGCGATAACGAGCAAAATACATCTACATTATCTACAAAAGCAGTTCGCTTTTCTATAATTTAGATGTATATCTAATGCCCATAGCCTTCGTATTATCTGAGCATTGCGTAACACGTTATTTGCGTCTTGCGTCTAGTTTGCGCCTAATGCGCGTCTAACTCTGCATAACACTCTTCTCTTAATGTTTTGATGTTTCAAAGATTAATCTTATCTAATCGATATTTTTTGTTCGCTGTGTTTACGATTCTTTAATGACGCACGGTTGTTTTTTTTTTTTTTTTTTTACATCTTATATAGTCTTCTCTAGAATTTGTGCGCACGCAATGCACAGTGCAATTCTCTGCGACGGCAAAAAGCAATATTCCTTGGCAAAATTACGTTCGAGCGATATGGTCTTTAAATGAGAGCAATATAAGGCTTAAAACATTACTTCTTCCGGTACTTATAGAAAGTTAGCATTGTGAATTCCGTGTGCACAATTTCTGGAAGATATTCTGTGTAATAAGCAACGCGTATAACATACAACGTGAATTCCAACAAATATATATTGACATAATTAAGTAATGATAGCGTTAAGAACTTAAAAAACAATTATTAACTTTTAGTTTGTCTTCTATCGACACCAAGACATATGCGATGACCATAATTGTACATTGTTTATTTGCAGACATCTCGTGACAACGTTTGACACATTTTGCCGTCACTATGCAGAAATCAAACGAAAATAGACAACGGATAAATCTCTCATAAAGATTATCTATAAATGCGCTCGGCAAAATTATTGATTCCGGATATCTTAATGGTGGCGTTTGATACGTTTCGCTGCGTTTCGCCGTCATCATTATGCATAAATTAAACGCAGTAGGCAACGGATATTATCTCATGATTCATGAAGATATCTACAGATGCGCTCAGCAAAACTGGGATAAAAAATAGTATATACTATATACATAAGATACAGCGTGATATATCAGTGCCGAGTACACAGTTTTCGAATTGTGACATCGTCGCGCCGAGAATTACGCAACATACACAGAGATACTTTTATTATGATAATAATTTCAGAATCGGAATCTTTTCTGGTAATAGAATCGCTATTGGTTACCAGTAAACAATACCGCCGGAGAAATTGACGTGTATACATTTTGATCGTTTGCACACGTGCATGATGCACGCGCGTGTCGCGGGTACGAAACTCGAAACTGCGGAAAGAAGGTAAACGAGTTTGCCCTAGTTTTTGCTTACATCTTACTCAGATACTGCAACATTCCCCTTTATTAATCTACTATCTCATTGCAATACAGTATTATAAAATCTCTATCGCTTTTGCCTTTACTATATATTGTAAGAAAAATTGTATAGCACTTTGATTTTATCATCAAAGTATGATTTCTTTTACATTTTTTGTAAATTTAGAATTCTACGCTCTCTTTTCTAAATAATTTAGATATTCTATATATAAATCACCGTGTATTTTGTTTCTCTAATAAGAGAAAAATATTTGGAAAGAAAGATCGTTACAATTACAAAAATAGCAGGAAATTATTACTCTCCTGATTCCGAAAGGGTCGATAGACATGCGTTCCATAGACATATATAAGAAAATCGGAGACGAATAATACAAAGAATAGAAGAAGTTACAGAGATTCATCGAGGATCGCATATCGGCAGTCTTGTTGTCTATCTGTATCATTTTCGCGTTAAATTCAAAATTAGCAATCTCGGTAAAATCTTAATTAGCTCTAGTTCTATCGGAGACGTGGAATTGCAGGTGATACAGCTAACAATTCACAGTCTAAAGAGATCAACGACATTCTACGTTGAAAATATCATATCTAGAGAGATAGCATGTCACATCTTTTGCGTGTGAATGATAAGATGATTATACATATATTCTAAGATTTGTCTGTCTCAATAGATACGACGACTCTACTAATAATAATAAGCAAACGGAAAATATAAAACGCGACGCGTAAATCGTCTGAACCGCGTAATAGAGCGAAATTTTCTGCAAGTTTTAACATTATTTAGGAACATATATAAACCCCGTTTCGACATATTTTTTAAATGCTGATTTATATGCGAGGGCGGATACCGTAAATAAATAACGAGAGATAGCTGTTGTCGATATGCAGAAATGTAAATATATGCTGATAAACATACCTAATGCTTAATAGATAATTTTTATACAAGAAAGGAGAAAAAGATTAACGCACTTATTAAAAAATATGCAAATATATTTTGATATTCTGATATTGCAATATCTACATTTTTCTTCTATATGTAATGTGCAGGAATATATAGATTTAGCGCGCCATTCTCTCTTATGTAAATATGTATATAAAATCTTTTTTGACTAATGCAATACGCATACATTGCAGATTTCAACGGAACCATTTTCTTATGCAAAACGCAGTTTGCAGTGTAGACCAAAATAGAATATCAGCTAACTATTGCATATGACAGATGCACATAATAGGCAGTTAATATCCGGTAGAAAATGAGAAAATTTTACAGTTGTAATAAAAGAAGAAAAATAATCTATATGAGATAAGACTTGAAGAATTTTAATAGAATTTATCCCTATTATCTATTTTTTTGTCTCTTTTTCTCTCTATTTCTAATATCAAAATTACTCAATTATTGAAGAAGCCAATCAGCTAACTTAATGCATATGCACAAATGCACCACGTAATAGACGGTTAATATCCGGTAGAAAATGAGAAAATTTTACAGTTGTAATAAAAAAAGAAAAATATGGGTATTTATATGAGATAAGACTTTGAAAAATTTTAATAAAGTTTATCTGTTTTTCGTCTTCTTTCTCTCTTTCTTTCTGATATCAAAATAATTCAATTGTTGAAGGGACTGATTTATTATCGAAAATATATTATTATAAAATTGATATAATTAAAAAATAAAGAACGAAGGAATAGGACAGTTTCCAAAAAAAGAAAATCTCCTAGAGACATGGTCCATAGCCTTGATTATTGAAATAAACGGTTAAACCAGTTTGGAATTAGCGAGAAATATAGACCTGTTGAATGGAAATCTTTAAGGGTCAGGAAAATTCCGACATGACTTAAAGAATTGTCTTCGTATGTGCGCTACCGCGTTGCGTGATTCATCAAAATAAGACTCGAAGTCTCACTTAGCGACCGCGATTCCAACTGTGGGAGAAGTGACACGCGACTCATAAAGCGAAGTCTTTAATTCTTTTTTTTCCCGCACGCGAACTTTGGCCGAGTTCAAAAAGTATCTCTCCTTTTTTACTCTCTTCCTCCAGTTGTCGAGGAGAGGATTGCCGCAGTGCGCTACATCTTCTGCAACGATGTCGGTTGCGGCAATAAGTTGCCCCTAACCATACGTGTGTTTAATCGAACTATTATATAGCTAATTGCCACTGCGCACTATTATTATACTTCTCTTACCGCGATATTCGGATTGACGTAATCTAATTCTTGAAGAAGAACACGTGGCAATACGTACTCAGGAAGGATTGTGTGTGAATTTTTATTTTGATTATATATATAATAAAAATATTATATATTAAAAATCATATTATATTATTATTATATAATGTCTATATAAAATAATATATAAATGTCTATATAAAAATATTTTTTTAAATCTTTTGTTAATCTTAAGTAAATTTCAGTAGAATTTTAATCTGACTTTTAATATGCAAAACGAGAAGTTACAAGCAAAATGATAACTTCTTTCGACATTTCTTTTGATATTATTCTGAAGAAAAATCTGAAATTTGCTAAAATATCCACCACAGTGTTCCTAATAAAAAGCATTAAGATATTTGCTAAGCTTTAATACAAAAAGAAGTCTATTTCTTCGTACTTCGATCTTTTTTTGTGTGTTATAATCTATTTTTTATCTGCTGTATAGCAGATAAAAAGATATATTTGCAGAGCAAATTAAAAATGTACCTAATAATAAAACGCGCATTAAAATATTTACTCGTAAAATAGTGTCTGTTTGTAAATAAGCATTCCGGGAAAGAAAATTTTCATATATAATTATAAAATGTTTTTTTCTTTTTTACGATACAAGAGAAAGAAAACAGACGGACATATTTTATATTTAATTATATATAAAAAAAATTTTATATTCTCAGTCGAGTAGCGTGATGCAACGATTGAAATAGAATTAATAGAAGATTCAGCGACCAAGTTATAATTATTCTCCATCTATTCACAATTAACATAACTCTTTAATTCTTTATCGCGCAAATCTTTTTTACTCTGTCGCTTTGCGTTATCTCTGTTATATAAGAATAATACGTATAACTGTCGTTATTTATCCGTCTTAAATTCTCTCAATGTGGTATTATTGCGATAATAACTAGCGACCTGGGAAATTTCGTTGTAATCGGGTCTTTAAATTCGAAATGGAATGTGAAACATTATCTCTGAATACATTAGAAGACATTAGAAAAAAGGGGAAAAATAAGCATGACAAAATGTTCTAAGAATAGAGCTTTGTGTGAAAAAAGAAGTAGGAAAAAATACTTGAGATTATCCCTGTAGAAAAATCACGTCGACAAATATTATATTATTATAATTTCTTCTCCCGAATGAAAGCACAGCCAGATCTTTTTTAATTCTTCTATAGGTACTTTTTTCGTCATAAAACCTTACTCCTCTTTTTTTTCCTTTTATGAACGTCTATTCGTCTTTCGAATTACAATACCGTCTAAAAATTAAAAATGATTCTTTGATATCATCCTTTGACACAAACACAATTCGTGTTTGTCTTCAAAAGGAATAAAAAAAGAATAATGTATAAGAGATTAAGCCTCGTCTGTACGCGCTTATATCGTTAAATTCTCGAACTTTTAGAATTTAATTTAATTGAAGGCTTCTGCTGGCTCGATTGCCAAGTCAGCGTTATATACTCACGTTGTACGCGTCACACTTGGCAAAATTGTGAGTTAAAAGGCGTGAAAAATAAAGTTAAAAAGCTTCATTATTCTTGTAACGTACAGCGTTATTTTTCATTTTAATGCGGTGTTTTTACATTTAAAATAATTTTCATAGTGTTAAAATATACCGAATATTTTTATATCCCTTTGTTGTATTTAATATGTATAAGCAAAATATTTATTTCAATTGACAGGCAGCTGTCAAACAGCTTGTTTTCGTCCTTTCATTGAGCACTCGAAGAAAAAGGAATGTTTTTGGTATATTTTACAAGTCTATTCTATCGATTATAAACGCTATATTATTGCAAAACATTTTTATTTTAATGTATGTACGTTGCCAAGGATTTTCATGATAAATTTTCTCGCTTCTCACGTCATCAATCCAAGATCACTGCAGTGAATAAACAGGAATTTTAAGCAAATTTACTTAAGGAGACGAAAGGTAATTGACGTTGTTAACGGTCGACCTCGTACATACATATCACTCTTTTTTACTCCGAATAAAGGAATTACAAGCTCAATGGAAAGCGTAACTAAATCAAAGTCCATTTGTCCCTCTGCATCAGATACCTATAAGTTTTTCACTTCCTGCCTTTTTTCTTCTTTTAAGTATCAACGTCTATTTTCTTTTGACTTATAATACTGTGATCGTCGTTCACGTAGCCTACCTTAAATATGCTTAATCCCAGTCTACAATAGGTGTTTTAAGCCCTAAGCCCTAAGAGAGTAATTGACCAAATTACTCTCCTCAAATTCAACTGTGATTGAACAATTTCTTAAGGCTTAGGGCTTAAAACACATATTGTAGACCGGGACTTACCCTTAGGTTAACACTGGAAAACCCTTTTCAATCACGTAGACCAACTAAAATTTTCCAGAAAAGTGACAAGACCCTTTTTGGGCCTTATAAGAGGAGGACTCTCGAACTGCAGCGGCAGTTTCTAACATAGTCAATTACTAGTGCTGTATAAGGATATTATTGTAAGTGAAGTGATAGAATAAATTCTTTTCTTGGAATAAGAATTATCTTGAATCTACAACACCATTCAAAGGTAAAAAAAAAATATATTTCTTTGGCACTGTTAATGCTGTTCTTTGAGTACAATTTGTGTATCTTAAAAAACGAATAAAAATTGGAGAATATGTGAGAGGAGAGACTTAATTGCCTCGCGTACAATGCACGCTTTGTGTCTCGTTAAAATTCTCGAACTTTTAGAATATAAAGTAAAGATTACTTGCGAGACAGAGGAGGTATTGTTGCGGCGTTCTTTTCTTCGTTGAAAATGAGATACTTGAGACCACACTACTGAGAGGAAAATCACATTAACAAATTTACAAGTGAATCTTTTTCCTGCCCGGATGAAAATTGTAGTCAAAGATCCTTTGTGTGCTAAATAAGATAAATGTAAACGTCATAGAATCTTACTTTTCTGTTTCTCATTTACGAAGTGGTTTCTTTTCTATTTCTTCCTTTATGAACGTTTCCTTTCAAGTTAGTAAAAAAAAATAAAAACCGACTTTGATATTGTTCTTTTGATGCGAGCATGATTTGTGTACGTATATCTTAAAAACGGATAAAAAGGGGAAACACGCTTTACCTATATCGTGTAAACTGCCGAATTTAATTTAATTTAAGCAAGTTTAAGAACCAGGAAAGGCATTGTTAATTTTACACATTAGTAACGGTCGACCTTTTTCTTCTCTCAAAAGGAATTGCAAGCGTAACGAGATGAAAAGCACAGCTGGAACGAAGGGTCCTCCTGTCTCTCAACACCAGGTAAATTCTTCATTAGAGAAAATTTCTATTTTCTTTCGTTTCTTCGTTATTCTTTTACGAGTGTCTGTTTCCTATCGAATCACAGTTAAGAGAGTACCGTAATGTTCTTCGTCATTAAAAGGCTGCATTTCGATATTCACTGTCGGTACTGCAAATCTATATTTTATGTCACGTATAACTATAGATTTTCAGTACTGAAAGTTGCTGACGGTGAATATCGGAATGCAGCCTAAATTATATCGAGCTCTTCAAGATTTTTATATCAGACTTTAGACTTATCTGTGAAGGAGAGAGAGAGCTCCGTAGACAGAACCGCATAATCATAATACATATATTCTTTTTCTCCCCCGAATAAAGAGATTAAAAGCGATCTCGACTAAACGTTGATTAAATCAGTCCAATCTTTCTCTTTATCAAGCAACAAGAAATTAATTCTAACGAAAATGATATAGCCGCCGGTCAAGTTAATCGAATTGCTAAATCGAATTACTTTCGTCAGTTCTATAAATACTGCATTTAATTACATAATTCGTTGTCTATAATCTAATCTATCTCATCAATCTAATCTTCTTCTTCACGTGTTAAAACGAGGGATTAAAGTAATTATATCTTCGTTAATGCGTTAAGTAGGTACTCCCGATAAATTAATCGCTCGTCGCCCCCCCCCCCCCGTGGGGCGCAACCCCCCGTTTTCGCGCCAGGGAAACTAGAAACGGGGAACAGGGGGGGGATGCCCTCTCCTCCCCTTACCCCTCGACAAAACGGAGCCCGGCTCTCGGCTCTCGGCAATTAGCGGGCAATAGGCGGGTGTGTAACAGGCCGTGCCAACGGCGCCGCGCCGTCCTTCAAACGTTCCCTATCGATTCTCGGGGAGCCGCGTCGCGGTATATTACATCGCGGCTCGCGCCGAGGTATGCTAGTCGACGCTATCACGTCGGCACCGGTCGTCAGTGTCAGTGACGGTGCGATCGTCGTCGTCGCGAATGTCGCGGATTCGCAGATCGGATAGCGCACAGCAGGGCCCCCCGGGTCACCGTCGCGAAGTAAGGCCTCCTCCTCCCCCGTGTCCGTCGAATAATTCGATACCCAAGTCGCGCGCGGAGTCGGGTAGATTTTTTGTTTTCCCCTTAATTCCGCATAGGGGAACTTTACATTAACGCTCTCAGTGTTGCTCAGTGTCGTGCTAATTTATTTCGGCACGGCTGGTGTATTATATCGTTGTATATTTTCTACGAACGGGAACGATGAGAGTCCGTAGAGGTTATTTACGCGACGGATCTAATTTCTTAAAACATGTATATATCTAACGAAACGGGTTACGCGCGCAACGCGGCACACATACGTGCGTATCCGTGACGTATTCCGTTTCATTTCCGAGATGCAGAAGGTGCAGAAGGTGAGTGCAACTGGAAGCGCGAGCTGCGCGAGCGGATCCGCGGGGCCGGGGCCGGGGCCGGGGAGCGAACGGGAGAGCAGGGACCGCCGCAGCAGGGAGAGCGCCGAGCTGTACCTCGGGGAACGGATGCACGCGAACAGTCCACCATTCGAGATGTCAACGGACGATGACGGCTGGACGTGTTGCAACTCGCGGCAGAACGGCGTCGTTCAACCTCTGCTCACAGGTATGTAGTACAGACTGCGTAAATACATACACGCAAGCAAGGGGTGGAGGGATGGCGCGACGCGCCTCCGCGCGGGTCGAGCTAACCTCAACCTCGTCCGGGGACTCGGTTGAGGCGGCTCGCGGGGAAGGGGGGGGTCGGCCCCCCGCAGAGAGAATCTTGCTCCCCGGAGAAGAGCGTCCGGATATGCGACTCGCCTGCAGGAAACTAAATAAACGCGTTTCCGGTCGAGCGGCGAAGTCTTTTTTTTTCTTTTTTTTTTGGAGAGAATTTTATAATTTTTATCTCGCTTTTCTTTTGAATATGAATGAATGATCGGATCAGCGATCTTTGAGCGTGACCGGCGTGATCGCGCGATGCTCGAGGATTCGACTATACCTTCGGCGCCACGACGAGGGAATCGAGGGGGCGACGGAGTACACGAGGAATCGTTTATTTACTGAATTGTGCGCGAATCGTGCGGATCGGCCGGATCGGCGAGCGCGATGTGAGAGCGTGATTATGTTTGTAAATATTCCGATGATGATGTAAGCCCCGCGCGCGCAAACATCTCGGCCGGCGGCGTGTCCCGACTCTCGACGGCGCCGTTATATACTTACATTTGTCCAAGCGAGCGAGAATGTGCCTGCTACTGCTTAGAATGTCATGGCACGTAGCCGCTTTCACATGCAAGCAAAGATGCAAAAAGATATACGCGCGCGCGCGCGGGCGCGCGTTTCCTGCGGTATGCAACGCGTTAACGCAGCCCCGGAGATAAAGAACAACAATCTGGAGACTGCAATTTTCTCGCGCCGGCGGAAAAAGGCGCGATATTACGCGTTTGATATATTTAATCGCGAAATATCGAATGTATGTATGTACATACAACTCGGCCTGAATCGCCTGGTGAACGGCGCGATTTGTTTGTTAACTTATAACTTTCCCTTTTACCGAACGATCCACTACGATCCGTTCTTCAGATTTTTTTGAGATAATGCTGAAACTTCGAATAGTTTATCATATTCAGAAGAGATTGTGTATCTTGAAACGAGATACAAATTACAAAAGTGAGGAAATTTATTAGAGTATCTAATCGTGTCGAAATCCAGTAAATCTGTTCACTTTTGTAATTTTTACACGATCGACCCTTTGAGTTTTATTTCTTCTATACTGAAGAAGGATGTTTACTTTCAGACTTGTATCAAATTACCATGGCTTACGCCTACTGGAAGAGCGGCAAGATGAACGATCACGCTGTATTTGATTTGTTCTTCCGTAAGAATCCTTTCCAGGGGGAATTCACAATCTTCGCCGGTCTTGATGAGTGCATCAAGTTCTTGAATAAATTTCATTATTCCCCTAGTGGTGCGTATTTCACGAAAGCTCCTTATTCCACTTATATATGTACTTTATTCTTTTTTATGAATTATATTGCACGTCTTTTTTTGGTATTTCGGCAGATATCAAGTACCTGAAGTCGACTATGCCTACAGTAGACCAAAGATTCTTTGATTATCTGCAGAGTCTTACTGCGAAAAATGTCACGATATACGCAGTAGACGAAGGATCCGTCGTATTTCCAAGGTAAGTTTATAAAAAGTCTTGTATTATTTTTAAAAATTCAGCATTTAGATACAGTATTTTAGTAAAGTATATATACTATCGCGACAGAAGTAAAATTAAAGCATTTAATATATTTATAACTTAAAAAGATATTTAACGATTTATATTATATTTTTATTCCCTGCCAAATTGATTTTCGATAACTTTCCGTTCAAGCCGCGTATCACACTGATTAAATAAATTTAAATTACTTAGATTTAATTGTTAACTTTAATTGTAGAGTTCCTTTGATAAGAGTAGAAGGACCATTAATAATGGTACAGCTCTTGGAAACGACTCTGTTAACATTGGTCAACTATGCGAGTCTGATGGCGACCAACGCGGCGAGATATCGCATGGTTGCCGGGAAAAATATCACGTTGCTTGAGTTTGGTCTTCGAAGAGCGCAAGGACCCGATGGAGGCTTGAGCGCGTCTAAGTACAGCTATGTTGGTAAATATTTTACGTATACTTGCTTTTATTATCGATTTAGTTGGATAAAATTCATCGCAAACAATTTGTCAAAATAAAACGGGTAATCACTATAAAAAAATTCCATTGCATAAGAAATTATGTCAATTGTCACTGGTACCGGTTGCTATTTTTGTTCGCATTGCACACGTCATTATATCAATTACTGTACAACGTTGCAATGGCCTACATTGCGAAAGCGTGTGCAATGTAAAAATGTATAATGTAAGAATGATTTGGTTGCATATGTATTATATGTACGTGTAATACTTGATTGTTGATAAAGCGATAAATTATCTTTTTACACATCATATATATCTTGAACAACATTCATATCTTTATCTGTTACATATAAAGTCATAATAAATCATATCTATATGAAGATTTAATGTCTGAAATGTATATAGTTTCAAGTATATACACGCATGTCAGTCCGCAATGCAATATATAATGAAAACGGAGGTGTCTGGTACCACTCCATCGCCCTTATACTACTTAACAATTTCGTGAAAAGTAAAATCAATACATTGTACCACTCAGTGCCAGTTGGTACTGCCTAGGTGATGAGTAACAATTTAGGAGGTCAGATTGAGAGTATATAGTTTCGACTTGATATATATATCTATGTATATATGTATATATATATACATTCAACACATGTATACATATGTACAGGATGTCTCACGGAAAACTGCTGAAAGTAAAAAAAAAACAATCGGAGATATTGTTTAATAAAGGTTTATAAAAAATGGCCATGTATTGTCAATCTTAATGATATATAATTTCGAAGTGTGCACTGTCAGAATTGAATTAAGAGAAGTAAAAGTAGAATTATTTTAATGCGTTAAAATTGGACGAAAATCTCATGAAACATATATAACAGAATAGAGGGATAAGAAAATTTAAATTCTAATCTCTTTAGAATATTTTCATTAGCAACTACTAAACTTGATAAAATATCAAGCATTACTACATACTTTGTCTACGGAAGAAAAAGATAAGACTCGATAAGATAAATTTTTTTCTGTCGTGAGATTGTATTATGACGCATCCGATTTCAATGACTAAAATGAAACTGCCAGGTCTTAGATATGACCATCAATGATAAACCCCATATCTGAGGAGAAAAACGCGTTCAATAATTTTCTGTGATACATTCTATATATCCTATTCTACCACGTAGAATGAAATTCACAGATAAAATTTTAGTCACATGTTTTAATACATATGGGACATAAGTAGAATTAAATTAGAGGCAATTTTAAATTTTATATAATTTACTATGTTACAGGTGGGTTTGATGGGACTAGTAATGTCTTGGCTGGAAAACTGTTTGATATACCTGTATGCGGTACACATGCACACGCATATATTACGTCTTTCACCAGCATCAATGATCTGCAAGGGATAGTAAGTGTATTCGACAAGAGCCTTCTCTCATCAATTAATAAATAAGTCTTGAAATTCTGCGGGAAATGTAATCGAAAGGGAAAAAAGGCAATTAATCCGTTTCTCTTGCAGACATTGGCGCATAAGCAAACGGGCGACGTTTTAGACGTATTGGAACTCGCTTGCAATCATCGCGAGGCTATCGCCAATGATTTGGGAGCTCTAGCCTCGCAGGCGTCTAGTGGAGAATTGGCGGCTTTGATCAGTTATGCCGTCGCTTTCCCGGACAGATTCACCGCTCTTGTGGACACGTACGATGTTAAGAGGTACGTAGTTATATTGCTAATCTATTTAATGCTTTTAAGTAGAAAGCCTGATTTTTGTTTCTGAAATTGGCATTTTGTAAGCTTTGGTTACTTTTCTTTCGACGCACACTTGCGTCAGTCTTTATATCAGTCTTTTTGCATGGGTTTTGCACAAAATTTATTGTTCATATTAATTTCATTACGTTATTAGTATATACTATGTCTCGTTTGTTACGTTAATTGATTCGCTATGTTTTTATTGATCATTTTACTGACTTATTTGATATTTATTTTGATAATTATATATAGTATAGATATTTATTTATTTGATAATTACATATAGTGCCTAAATTATAACAAAAGCGCGGGCAATATTTTGGAAATCTTGGAATTTACAGTTGATTCAAAATGAGAATGATTTAAAATATTGTAAGCATATTTTGAGACATTACGTATACTACGCACGTTAATTGTTATCAAATGTATAAATTAGCTTATATTTTATGTTTGCGGTAGAAGCTGTTTGTGACACGTATATAGTTAGAATAGTTCTAGCTATGCATCATATAATATGTATATAACTTGTCGTATCGTAATTATGGCTTCAAAGATCAAATGTACCTATATTATTATATTTTATGTTATGAGCTTAAGACTCTTTTTTATCACTTTATAGATTTATCTTCTACGTACACGAATAAAAAGTGATCAACATAATTAAATTCGTCTTTCAATGAGACAGAACTATATTCTTAATTCTTCGATCTCACTAGCGATTGTATAATTTAGTTTTGTCAGCGCGTCGCGAACAGGCATTGACGACACGTTTAATACACACTGTAGCCTAATAGGAGTGTGTTTGTAGCGTTGAGACGTCGGCCAGGGGGCAGGCACAAGTGGCCAGCCTAAATGTAAAGAATAAACTTCTAACTAACGGGTCCAATACACACGCTCAAAACGGTGTGAGAAACAACCCATTTATATCAGAACCAACTTCGCAACCTCACAAGAATGGCTTATTAAGACGAGGCGAATTGGGTGAGCTCTATGTGAGGTACGATATCGCTCTGTTTGCCTGTTTTGCGGAATGCGATTCTTCCCTCTTTCCCTTTTCTTCTTGTCAGATCTACGCTTTGCGAATTATATTTTAATATCTTTTGCAACACACCAAAGTTATTGATACTCTTAAGTCTAAGTAATAGTTGAGATCGCGTTTTTAGTGGGATATACATATAGAAAGTTAATTTTGATATATTTCTATAATTCGCCAGTTTGACGCTTCTTTCAGTTGTTTAATAGCTGACATAATTAATTTAATTTTCTTCTCCATCCTTCACTTGGAAAAATGTTAAATGAAGGAATATTCTGTAAAATGGGCAAATTGCAAACTATATTATTATATCATGTTATTTTTATGACATGCTAATTAAATATAAAGCAACTAGAATCTTATTTTTCCATTTGAATTTAGTTGTTAGTATGTCATACTTGTGATCTTATATAGTGCCCCTCCCAATTCTGCCCCTTAATTCTCAGTAATTGAGATATGGGCACATTCCATATGTTACACAAATATCTTACATATCTTGCCTGTTATTCAAACACGTGCAATTCCGTCGCGTACTTGTCGCAAGTTTAATATACAGAGAAATATGCTAAAACACTCAAATATTATACAAAAAAATGTACTATGAAAAAAGCGAAAATATATATTTCTAAATAAAACGCTAAATTTATCGTGATGTGTTCTCGTAATAGCATCGATGTAGTATCAATTGGCTATATTTGTATGTTTGTCAGAATATCATTAAATTCTCTTTACTGGAAACATTTTAACGCTAACATAATAATTGGTTGAAATACTTATTGCTCTATTTGTATGCATAAGTGAATGCACAAGTTCAAGTAATCTTAGCTCTTTTATTATGTGCTTAACCTGTTGTGTGCAATGTTTCTCATTTTGGTTCTAAACTTGGCAAGTCTAAGGAGGTAAATTTGACGTTGCAAAGAGTATAAGAGTAATATAATAGAAATTTAAAAAAATTATTTTTTAATTTAATCTTATAAATAAATCTTATATAAATAAATTGGAAGATATATATATATATATTTTAACTTTTTCATTTAACTTTTTCAATTAAACAAGAGAAATTATAAGCAAAGAAACAAGGATTCTCATAGAATAAATTGCCAAGTTTAGACTTAATTTTACATAATTATACAAAATTATAGTATAAAAAGTATGTGATTGAATTGCTTTTCATGTAATATTTAGTTATAATTAATAGAACTGTAGAGTAGCATTAGTTACCCAAATGTCTCATGGATATATATTTTACGAATAGGAGTGGCCTGTTAAACTTCTGCGCAGTAGCGTTGGCTTTGAACGACTTGGGATACAAAGCCGTTGGTATCAGGATCGACAGTGGCGATTTGGCGTATCTCAGTAACGTGGCGAGAGATATTTTTGAGAAAATTGCTGTTAAGTACGATATACCGTGGTTCGCAAAATTGAAGATTTGCGCGTCCAACGACATTAACGAGGAGACCATAATAAGCTTGAATGAACAGGTAAAGATTTATGAATTGCGGAATGTAGTAATAGATGATAAAGAATATGAATATCTTCCAGAGTCACAAAATCGATTGCTTTGGCATTGGAACGCATCTCGTGACATGCCAAAGGCAACCGGCGCTGGGCTGTGTTTACAAGATGGTCGAGATCAACGACGAACCGAGGATTAAGCTCAGTCAAGAGGTCGGAAAAGTCACGATACCAGGCAGGAAGGATGCTTATAGACTGTATGGGTCAGATGGCTACGCACTGATAGATCTCTTGCAGAAAACGACGGAGGAGCCACCGCAAGTGATGCAGAAGGTTCTCTGCAGACACCCATTCCAACAAACGAAAAGGGCTAATGTTACACCATCCCGAGTGGAATCTCTGCACAAGGTATCATCTGATTGAAATAATGAGTTTTAAAATCATGTTACGTAATATAATATACACACACAGCGATAATATATAAGTGTAAAAGATGTTACTTTACATAACTTTGTGTAGTTCAAATTTCTTCATCAATTTAGAGTTCAATTTTTTTCTTCGCGAAAATTTGATTATTCTACTGCACTTATTATATTAGTATTTTACATTTTTTAAATAATTTGTTCTATTGGTAGCGGAAGTAGGAATATAAACTGTAAATTATTTTATAAACGGTTCTATACATATCATTATTGATATTAATTACCAATGTTAATGGTATTTATAATTTATGATTAATAAATAAAAATGTATCTTACAGCTATATTGGAAAGACGGAAAGCTATGCCAACCATTACCTACATTGCAAGAAGTTCGCAACAGAGTGCAGGAATCTCTCAATACATTGCGTAACGATCATAAAAGGAATCTGAATCCAACACCTTATAAGGTAAAAATTAATGTTTAATACTTTGAGAATTTTTAAGGACAGCTTATCGAATATGGATTTCTCGAACAAGCTTAGAATTGTTTGGAACAAAAAAAATCTAACGATCTTTTTAAGATACCTAAAATATTTTGGAATTTTTAATTTGTGTACATATAATTTTTAATTCTTATACATGGTATCCTGCATTGAAATCTCGAAAACATGCGAACAATCATTTAAATGTGTTTTTTTTCTCAATATCTGTTACAGGTAGCTGTCAGTGACACTTTATACAGATTTATTGATGAACTGTGGTCTCAGAATGCGCCGATTGGAGAATTACGGTGAAGCATACTACTCTTGTACAAGAGTATCGTTAAACTAGTCTCTAGCAATTATAAATATCGAGTAATAACAGTGTCAGGAAACACAGAATTTACAAACACAAAATGCATAATAATAAATCTTTTCTCTCAGAGCAATGGCAACGTATCGTCGTAATCGAGCGTACGCGTGTGCATCGTAAACAACACGATTGCGTCGTAGAATATGTTACAAGAGAGGGAAAGAGAGCGAGGATCCTGAGAGCATATTTTTTACACTTTCCATTGTTGAAAGTATCGAATTATATTATCATCGTCGCAACAGTATATTTTGGTAAAGCTTGCGCAAATCGTATCATAACATATTTGTATAGTTTTACACGATTTATATAGAGAGAGATGTTCCGTTACAGAAGAGGTCTATTTACAAGCAGTAGCTTTGTCGCGCTCGCATACACGTATTCCTATTCCTATTTAAAAAAAAGTACAAAATAATGTACAAAAAAAGTACATGTGCGTGTGTGATTTTAGGCATGCACAACTCAAATTTCCGAATAACGATTAACTCTGTAGAACTAGTGTAGAGTGTATTTGTATATGTATATGTGTATACACACGGTTAAAGTACTTGAAAAGATGGCAATATACGACAGCGTAATTTGTTTCACTACACTTTTTTATTTTGATCACATTGTTGCGTTTGCTGATCTTTCTCTTCTTTTTCTTCTTTTTTTTTTGTATTTTCTTTCCGCCCCTTTTTGAAAATTTGTTTCATTATACATTTGTAAATTCCAATTATATTATTATTATGTATTTATAATTGCTGAGGAGAGACTGTTTTAATAATATTCTCGTACAAGAGTGATACATTCGACAAATATTTACCGCTGTTATTTACATAAATGTACAAAGAGCCTAAGCACAATAATAATATTTATAATTTTACATTTATGTATATAATATGTATAAAAGTCCATATCGATGTATACATATACTAACAGAAGAAAAGCTGAGAGAAAGAGGAGAGAGAGGATGTATTATATCTCAAGATTAATATTTTACAATTAATGAGCAAAACTCAAAGATGAATTAGTTTATTGTCTATACGTTTTAATTGGTTTTCGATATGTAGTACACCGATATATTATGTAAGTGATTGCCCCTGTTTGACTCTGAATTAATTCAGTGTTTATTTAGGGAAAAAGTTTGTTATATGCCACTCTACGAGTAATTTTTAATATTGTGCTACACTTGCGATTAATCTACGATTAATCGTTTAGATTCCACCATGTTTTTAATCATGATTTATTCGCATACTTTCAACATAGATCTGTTATCGTTTTGTAATGGTCGTTTACGATATATATAAGCATAATTGTAAAATATATCCGTGTTTTTTTATAGTGAGAATAAATAGCATATAGCTGTTATATATCTGCTCAATTGTCAGTGATTAAATCCTTATTAATCATCCATTCTGCTCTCTGCGAAATATCATCCAGAGTCTAATTTTTTAATTTAAGGAATATACAAATGTAAATATTTTTAGTGTAAAAAAAAAAGATTGAGATCTCTCTAGTACAATTAGTTACGATATCTTTCATACGAATGCATGTGGATATGCTCATTGTTTTTTTTGTTTGTTAATTCTTAATCACATGTATGTATGTACATATGGCACACGTTGAGACGGGTTGAAATGTGCTACTTGTGCTAGTGGGAACTGTTGCGAGGAATAGGAACATTTTCAAGAAAATGATGCCACGAGACCGTCCACCACTGATCGTTACAGACGATCGTACTTATTTACGAAGATGGCTTTGACCTGTTGAATTAAATATACTCGATGAAACGCGTGGAAATGAGTTTGAGGTTATGCTCGAGGTCAGTGAATGACTCTAAATGCTGAATATAAATAATACAATATTCATCGACAATTCCTAATAATTAAATTGTGCATCTTTGTATTAAAAACGGATTTCGTTTTAACACGAAATCGGAATAAGTGTACTTATTGTATCTCCAAGGGTATCCATCTGACAAATTTATTATCTTTTCAGAAATGTAAACAATAGAGGAAATTGTTGTAAAATGAAGAAATTCGTGTCCGAATAGATGTCTGCAGATTACATATCGTGCGTCTGCGAGAATTAAATTTGTACGTTGTAGATGTAAAGAGACTGTCCTATAGGTCGCGAGGTATGCCTCGGCCACAGTATATAAGAACTTGCCTGAGGATTGCCAGGCGACTTTGCCCATTAGTGACATTAATATGTACCGTGTTCGTCATCACGATTACAATTTATGTCAGTCAGAAGGTCTCGCCGATCTTCGTCTTCCTCTGCATGCAGGTGTACCTGAACTGGTATTCGGTGTACAGTATCAGCTGTAAGTCGAATCCGATGAAGGTCAAGGAGACGCAGAGCAACCTGTGCAGCGTGATCATCCAGGAGCAGCAGCAGCAGCAGCAGCAACGCAGGTTCGAACAGCTCGACAGTATGCAGCCGCCGGCACAAGACACTGCCTGCAAGTTCTGGCATTGCGAGCACTGTCAGAGTTACATGTATAAAGCGACAGAGCACTGCTTCTCCTGCCGCAAGTGCTTTCACTTCCTGGACCATCACTGCTTCTTCCTGGGTGCCTGCGTACTCCGCCAGAATATGGGCAACTTTATATTGTTCTGCTTCTACACCTCGCTAACGTGTCTGTATACCCTGTGCGTGATGGGCCCGTACATGTACGAGAGCATTAGTCACAACATAACGGAGTCGAGGAGCGACGAGGATTCCATAAACATATTCCTGATCTTTTGCTTGCCTTTGGCTTCCCTTTTTGAGAAAATGTGGAATTCCAGCGACAAGTTCGAGGTGTCTAATTCGGATTTAGTCCTACTCATGATATTCGATACGCTGATGTCGATCCTGTGCATCTGTCTGGTAATCAGCATCTGGAAGTTGCACAGTTGCTTGACCGGCAAACAGCGTTACGTCAATGTGACGGGGAGACAAAATGTGCGGGAGATCTTTGGTAGCTATGGTCTATCGAACATCATATTTCCGTATAACGGTCTCATAGGCACGCGAGACATCAACGGCAAGTACGAGCTGAAGGAAGTGTGAGACTAGTCAAGTAAATAAAAACAGATTCAAATTAAATATAACACACATATTTCTTAATTTATGCACTTGTGTAACAATAAATACAGTCATATGTACAACATATTTACGCATTCATACATGATAGAGAACACAGATATGAGCGCATTTCACAATTATCAAATATTCTAGGATAATAATAGTCTACAGATAGATAGATGTTTCCTAACAGATTACATTTTTTTTTCGAACCTTTTACAATTGTATAATAGCCCATTTTACGAATATTGCTTTTCCTATAATGATTGGCGAGAATATCGTAGTATGATAAAAAGTTTTTATTTTTGCTACACCTGCTTGCTTTTCTGATTCAGACATTTGTAAGATATGAGAGAATAAGGCAAACACAAACGCAAACCCAGAATTTCCGGTTTGGCTTTTTTTTCTGAGAATGAGATATAGATACTTTTCTCTAGAAAGAAATTACTATCAGGTAAAACTAAACCAAAAATCCAACTATGCTTATAGTTGAGAAAATTGGGTATAGATCACTTGCCAGATCGTGTAATAAGTAATTAATTCTCATGTTTCTCAATATGAGGTTCGATTCAGAAAGTAATTTTTTGTTGAAGCTAAGTGAACACATTTTATCTTTAGATAAGTATTCCGTATAAATCATATTGCGTTTGTGTTTGTCAGGTATGCTCGATATAAATATCTTCTTAAGCTGATTTTAATCTTTTAAATTATTTATTAATTTAAATCACACACATGAATCGTCAGCAAATGTTAAATTTTAATAGTGACGATAATACAAAATAGCAGGACTGAGAACATTTAGATTTCAATCCAGTATAAATTGTTTCATTCATGAACTTTAAACCAATGTCTGTAATTTTTGCTCGAACAAAATGTGACATTGATATTTAATATCTCGAAAGTTTTGAAAGCGCAGCTTTACGAGAAGAAAACATCATTCAATGACATTTGAACGATGCTTTTTTTTTTGGTAGTATAATTCTGCACTTTTTCCTTAAATTTATTCACGCACTCCGCGACGGCATATGTACATGCTTTGTAGACTAAAGCTACCGTTATAAAAATTGTCTTTATAATTCTGTATGCTGATAATGCTGCGCTCTAAAGTCGTTAGGATGAATAAACAATCCTTCCATTACCGACCATTGTGTGTGAGGACTGCTCGGCGAGTATTCACCCACTACCTCGACTTGTCCGCTAATCGGAGAACTATAAGTTCTGCCAGTGACAGCCAAATACCTAAACGCATGATATAATTTACATACTTTGGTAGCACTATTTTTTTTTTATTTACACTTAACTCCATAAAGGTGAATACTTACTTATCAGTGTCGATATGCTTTAACATAATCGTGTCATCTCTCTCCCAAAAATCATTCTGGCATATCAACATCCAGTTATCGCCGCTATCACCCTCACCCTTGTGATCCCCGTAGGCGGAGACCTCCTGTTTCCCGGACAGAGGTGAGCTAACAAGATGCGAGTGAAGATTCTTCTTCGTCGCAATGTGCTCCAATCTGATAGTATCTCCGCATCTAATCGGCTTCCTGTCAAAGAGATCGTCACAATTCACCTGTGTGTATAAGATAAAAATCATCTTGCTAATAGAAGTTGCAACTCACCCCCGGATGCACTGCTTTCCCGATTCCGCTTTAACGATCCAGTAGGAATTACCGTCTTCTTTGACATTGGTACCTGTTACCGATTGCTGTCCGCTACCACTGCCGTACTTGACTTCGTGGGAGTGCAGCCTCACGTTATAGTCCACGTTCATTAACTTCAATACGGAGCCACAGGTCACATAGTTGGTCCCTTTGGCTGCAAAATGGATATAAGATATAAGATAAAATTAAGATACATTTAATAAATGGCCCGTCCTTTTTAACTGAACTTCTTGCACGATTCATCTTTCCTCTTTTTCTCTCCAATATGAAAAGAAAAGGATGAAGGGTGAACCATCCAAGTTCAGCTAAAAGAAAAAAAAACAGGCCTATTGAGATATATCAATTACGTATCGAAACATTTTTATATGAGACTGAAAATGCTCGTGGCGTTAATTACAATATGATCGATTAATGAATAAAAGTAGCAGGGAATAGATTGGCAACAGGATATCAGAATGTAATAGATACGAATACGATGTTGGAAGAGTAACATAACCAACTCTAAATTCGCATTTAATCGCGTTTCTACGAAATAAATGCAAAAAGTACCTTGAATGCAGTTTGTGTAAAGCAAAAGTATTACGAGGCTTGAAAAAAGCACCGTGTAATCCATCGCGATCAATCTTCTCGGCAGTGACGGCAGTAATTCCGTCTCGACAAGACGATCGAGTGAGAAACTGCTACCGGCGATAATAATACATAAGGGCGTGAATGCCGTGAATACGTGTTAGCTTCCTATTGGTTGTTATCCACGTGTCTGCGTCCCGTGTCCCGTTATCAGCGCGACGCTCGTACCAAAGAGGAGTAGACGACTTCTCTTTAATTCGTACCTCTGCTTTGTTTATTAGAGTTTATTCGAGATAAAACATATGGTTTGTACCTACTTAAAAGAGAAAACGCGAAGAACAAATGTGGAGAGCAAACCTTTCACAATAATCTTTCAAGAATCTTTTCTAAATTCTTGGTAGTGTACATATAGACAATATATATATGTCTATAGTACTTTAGATACAAAGGAAAACCTTTTCCCTCCTTTACCTGAGAATTTCTTTTGTCGATGAAAGAGAGTTGAGAATATGGGCCAATATAAACAAAAATTCTTCTTCTGTATTCTCGGAAAATGGAAGATTAATGTATATCCTGTATATTTCAATTATTTTTTACGTTGACCGTGCGTCTTTTAATGTAAAAGACAGTCTTTTATTTCAAGAAGCTGTCCTTTAGATTTATTTATTTTTTCAAAACTCAATTTTGTCTTTTATTTTCTCCTGGAAAATATGGGGTCACTGTACTTGTATATATACCTACGGTGACCATGTACAATTTGTCCTTTATTGTAAAGGATAGTCCTTTATTTCAAATAGCTGTCCTATAGATTTATTTTTTCAAAACTCAATTTTGTTCCTCATTTTCTCCCAGAAAATATGGTTGTATTATATTACGCTGTTACTTATATTATATTATATTACAAATTGAGATATGGATAGATTTTTTTCAAGTTTGAATAGTACATTTTTTCTATTTCTTTTAATAACATCATGTTTAGATTAAAGTAAAGTTCTACGTATCTGTTTTAGCAGTAGCATCAAATAACGCATCTCTCGATTTGAGCTTATGAAATATTTGAAATTCAGTTAGTTTTGTAATCAAATGGACAATCGAGAAAAATCAGGACACAAAACAATTCAACGGGAAGAGGCGAGGAAGATATAACACACAATGTGCTGTTTATATATATATATAACAAATATATTTTCATATCGAATTGGACCCATATTCATTATTCGAACGCTTTATCACATTAACATTTTCCAATTTGATTTAATTATTAAAACTTATATTTCGCAGATATGGACTCTTCTTCTATTTGTGACTTTTTTTTTTTTTAAATAATAATTGAGAGAACATTACGTAAACAAAATTATGTATCTGTTGTATAAATCTAGTGCATTAAGAAAGAGCACGCGCGCGAAAGAAAAGAAATAGAGGCCCAAAGACACGTCAATCAAGGTAAACTTATATATATAGATATGTATATATTACTCAATGTAAATAAATTTTATCGTTTATTAAAAATGAGATATAAATTAATAAACTTTTCTCATACTGTAATGCTTTCGTAAAAAACATCCACCATCCTACGTCTTATATCCGATAACTACGTGTCTTAATATATTATACAAATCCTTGCTTGAAAAATAATAATACGGACATTTGCAAAAACGGCATCCTGTTTCCAAATGTGTACTTAGGTACAAGGTGTCCCTCGGGGAGAGCAGTGGAATGTGCCTCCTTTGTATAAAGACTTTCGTTATAACCATGAGAATGCAGCGTGAAATTGTTTATGCATTGTGTCGAGCAGGAACAGTCAGTGTCTGGTTCTGGTTAGAACAAATGGATGACGAACGGAGTGGCATACGTCGTTAGTATTCGACGAGTTTCGGACGGGTTTTAACATAAATGTATGCCGCTATTATCACAAATATCGCAGCTACGGTGGGCAACACAACCGTGAACACTCGCTGCTTATTTTCCATGAATTCCTTTTTCCGCTCTTTCTTCTGTTTATTCGTCTCTTTCGTTTTCCCTTTCAACTGCCGCATACTTTTACAGCTGCAAATCAACACGATTGCATTAAGACAAGCGTTTATCCGTTTCGCTCCAATATCTCGAGTATTTTTACAATTAAAGCTTATCTAAGAAGACTATTCAAGACGAATATTCATCTGTTTCTTTTCTGAAAGGGCTTATATGACCAACATGCATTTTATTCTCTGAACTAGCAACGAATTGCTCTCTCTGAAAGGAGAGACAATAATTAAATCGTAAAAAAATGTAAATATAAGTGAATGTTAATAAAGCGTGTCTTAGATTCCAGCGAAAGCAGGTGTAGCCCTAATCGACGCGACAACAATCCCCGGTACTCGTCACGCATATGTTTCAGAGCATTCGTCGACTCGCGAACTTTCTAGAACGAAGTCTTAATAAAATTCAAAACCATCGTGATGCTACCTTGAGAACGCACGAGGCGACCGAACGCGAGAAAGGAGCACGGGATGACAAAGCCACGCGAAGTTAGTTCCTGGTACAAACCAGATTAGCGCAGTATGACACGTAGCAAAACAGTTGGCACGCAGCTACACCGGTCTCACCGGTCTGCGGTCTGCGGTCATGCTATCACTTGTGTCACTTGCGCACGTATATACAGATGATTGCGCCTTGCGCCAAGTGCGCGCGTTCCTAAACCTTATCGCGACGAAGAAGTCGCAATGGGCGCGTTCAGCAGACCAAACAGCTCAGTAGCAGTCAAACATGATTGGCTCTTACTTTTAGAACCAACCAATCAACGCAGAGTGTTGATAAGACGAACTCAACAGTTGTGTCTGCTGAAGGCTACAACTACATCTATCGTAATGTTCACCGTAAAGGTCTATCCAGACAAACTTGCATAGGTGCATAACCATATGCATAAAAAACGGATTGGTCTATTTTTTTTATGCACATGCATATGGACCAATCGATGAATACCATGAATACCGGGCCCCACTCTACTCCGCTCATTCCATGGGGTCATTCATGGTAGAAGTATACAAGATGAAGCAATCCGATGGATGCGCAGTCGTTCAAAAGTAGAGGGGAGCAGTCAACCAATCAGAAGTGCCCCAAACATAAAATCCACAAATCCGGTACGGTCACATTTGAATTCAATATGTGGGGGGCAGTTCTGATTGGTGCTCTGCCTCCCACTCTGCCCCCCATAATACCACATGCGCATTGCTTCACTTTTATATTTCTGTACTTCCATTATGGGTTCATTGAGTTCATTCTTTTGAATGCAGTCGCCAAGTGCACAGTTTGAACTCAGAGTTCTTATAATCTCAGTGTTTGAGAACTAAAATCAGTTAGATCATTGTGTTAGATTTATTCTGCATATACCACGTTCATTCACAATTTACACAAGACGCTTACTGGCTTTATTCAGTTATAAAAAAAAGAGGCTGATTTATAGTGGATCCACGCAGGAAACCAGGTGTCGTAAATTAAGAAGAAGAAAAACCACGTGCCTTTACTTCGCTCTTTTCAGTGTGCCTTCATTCATCGCCTTTTTGCTTCTTTATCAGGTAAAGTGAAAGGAGTAAAATTTTAAATTATTAAAAAAATGTCGCGCATACGAGAAATGCAGAGCATGAAAAAGAACATTTTCGTGGGCTGAGGAAAAAAAGAAAAATTCAGAGCGTTGAATTATTTTCTTGTAACAATCGCAGAAAAATAAACTTTACATTAAAACAACCTAATAGTCTCCGACGCGCGGATCTAGCTCGCGGCTGATCAGGGTTCGAAGTAGGCGCGGAGGAAGACACAAGGCTCGGTTTTCCTGCGCGACATAACAAATATTTTATTCGGCGGTAATCAGTGTTATATACATGAGTCGCGTATTTCATATAAAATTAGTTATTCTAAATAATTTTTTGATTTAGTTCCAAGTTAAATTTTCGATAATTCTCTTTATTCACTGTAAAATCCTAGTGTTCGACTTATTGTTAGATCGCTGTATCAAACAATGAGATAAAAGATATATTAAATAAGTTAAAAAATACTTTTTAAAAAATGTTAGTCACTTAGAAGCGTAAGTATAGCAAACATAAGCAATTTAAATTTTGAAATCTTTTTTCTTTGGTGCTCGTGCATGCGCGTATGCCGTATGTTCTTCTCCCACGTGGTGGAGACACGTGGTGGACACACTACACGTGTATCGGAAAATGAAATAGAAAATACATTTTTTTAAAGTAAGATAAATAATTTTGGAAAATCTTGAGCCCGTACGTTCTACAATAGCTCTAAGAGTATATGCGGTAGGACGTAAGCAGTAAAAATTGATCAACTACAGTCAATTATTTTTGAATTGTAAAAATTTTATTAGTTAATAGCTTACTGCTTACAGTGCTCACATTTTACATCTACTCTTATATACGGCTATTGTGGGATGGACCTTAATTATATTTAGAAATTAAGCGCACCTAATTGTGACGAATTTGAGCAATATAAATTTTGTAATTTCTTTGTTTTTTCCTTTGTGCTCGTACACGTGTACCACGCGTGACGAACACAGAGCTCGCGATATCTCAAATTTATAAAAAAACATTTTTCTATATTAATAAAATGTAATTTTCTTTTAAAATAATTAATTATTTAATATTTAATAACAATATACATGCAGACTATGTAATAATAATGTCAGTACTAGCCATGTGAATGGAAACAGGATAAATTTAGATTATATAATCTAATCTAATTATATCATATCTTACTGCTATAATTATAATAAATACATGATATACAATGCATTTTAGCATATACTACAAAAGCAAGAATTATTATTCTCCATATTTTTTGTCTTTTTTTTCAGAGAGAAAAATATGACATCCCATTATCAACCTTCATATTACGAGAGTTGTAGTCGATATCCCTATGTCGGCAGAGTATCCGTAGGATGAGGAGGATAGTGTTGACTTCATCTATCAATTTGCGAAGAAGAGATTTGTTCCCAAGAATCATCAGAATATTAGCATATATCACACTGCCCCTGACATAATTGGACCACCCAAATTTCAAAACTATGGAGAACTATTTCATTCACCTTTTATTTTTGAAAACACGTGGGTATGTATATTTTCTGGTATTATACATTATTGTTTAGTAAAAAGTAATCGCAATTCAAACTTACAAGAGTTTGTAGTATTTAACACTTTTTGACTTTTCAATACAGAAATACTGTAAAGATGTCGATATTTCAATGTCTCCATGGCAAAACAAAGAACTTTGTGATAAGGTTGATTATATTCCGTTTTGGGGGCGTAAGACGAAGGAAAATAGTTGTATTTGTATGTAATATTTGAATTATGAGATATTATTGTTAAGAAGATATTGTTAAAGAAGATATGCTTTTGTTGAGAAAAGAGTATAATTATATATTTTTCTATTTTGCGTGAAGGTATCGAGTTTCATGAAGCTGTATATCCAATCAGAGTCTGTATTTACGAAATACATCATCCTGGAAGCGTAATTCAAATTTCGGCTCAAGATTCTAATGATAAGTGGTTTAAGTTGTGGGATAAATCGTCTCATTTTGTACCGCCGACATCAAGATTATTTTCTCCACCGTTATCGCATCCGTGTAACTTTAAAACCAAAATGCTTAAACTAACATTTAAAGACAGTTCACATGTCTCTTACACAAAGCTAGATGCTGTGATGCTCATCGGTACATCAGAATTGATCCTTTCTAGAAATCCTAACGAGAGTTTAACTAATCTGTTAAAAAGAATTAACAGCATGTACTCTCCAGACCATGACGATGTTCATAATTTAACAGCAGATTTAAAAAGTGCACACTTGGATATAGTTCATCTGCAACAGAATTTTCCCGAATATTGTATTATTATTTGTAAAAGGTATTATTATCGTTAAGTAATATTTAAATATTTTTCTGTTAATAATGAAAATGAATTTGTTCCGATAATATTTGCAGCGGTATAAGAAGAGTTTCTTATAAAAGTAATTTGAAGCAAAAAAGATGTCAGGAGGTAATCCCTTGTTATGAGCAACCTCTTGGATTTTTGCGTCGTATTTCATTAAAAGGTCATTCAAATTATGCAAAGCGTATGAAACTCTCTTCGGATGAATCCAAGGACTTATCACGTTGCAGTTTATCTGCGCTTCCGGTAAAGTATTATAAGTAGTCTATTTCTCATCATAATATTTATTGCAATGTCATCTCGAGTATTAAAATTATATATTTTATCTTTGCAGAATAAAATACTACTAAAAATATTAAACTATTTAGATCTAATGACGTTATGCCGTCATGAGTTATGTAGATAAACGCTTCAATAATTTAATACGGGACCCTTTACTCTATACACGTTTGAACATTCGATGTGTGACTGACAAATTTATTACGCGCGAAGTATTTCGTTGCTTTACAGCTAGATGTGAATATTTGCAACAGTTAGATCTTACAAAAAGCAACTTTGATGTTAATGATTTCGTAAACTTTCTTGATAATTGCGGCAGAAATTTAACGCACTTAAGACTGTATGATTGCAAATCTGTTGACAGTCATGCCGTACTTAAAACTTCAGAAATATGCAAAAATTTGAAAGGTATGTATATATGCATATAATATATAATTATCAAGATTATGAGTAAATTGCATATAACTAATACAAATTTTTCTTAGAATTGGATCTAAGTCATTGTCGACTTATAGACGACGAAGGATTTTCGTACCTCGAGAAGCTGAAAAGTTTGGAACGTTTAAACCTTTATGGTACACGTATAAACGCTCAACAGCTTTGCAAAATACTGCAAAAGAATCAACGGAATGCGTGAGTTAGATTCCGGTATGGTTATAAACAAAGAAGCAGTTGTACTAGAGTTGGGAAATTCGTGTCGTGACTTGGAAGCAATACAACTGTATGCACGTCATCTTACACCTCATGGTATTAGTGCCCTCGTTAATTGTAAGAATTTACGAAAAGTGGAGCTTGATATGTTGTAAGTATGTTACGTTTTCTTTTAAAATACATGTTATTGTATTCTTTATTGAAATTTGTTTGCTTCTCTTGTGTGCATCTTGAAAAAGTTACACGAATTTCCTCTTTGCGATCAAAGTACTGTATAAATTATATAATTTTTGTTACAGATGCAATTATTCAGTTATTTATACTGATGATAGCTTATTTAAATTACTTTCCTCTTATCAAAACTTGCAAGAAGTTTATATTTTATATGGTGCCCTCGCTGATCACCGGTTGGAATTACTAGCACAGTGCAACAACTTGAAAAAGTTATTTTTTCGTCTTGTGAAATTTCATACACCTGATAAATGTTCCGTTATTTTTGAACAATGTCCTAACCTGCAAGAGTTTTGCTTCATACACTGTGACATAAGCGATCAATTGGTTAATCAGTGGAAAGAGAGATATCCGCATGTGTCCGTCTATACATACGACGAATACTGATAATTTGAATAATTTGTGTTTACTAATTTAGGACATATCAATTTAATTTTTAGTTACGTTTACTTTTTAAATTTTTATACTTACAAACTTACTTTGTAAAAATTATCTGATAAGCTAGGTTGTAAAAAAAGTTAATGTCTAATAAAAACAAAATATATAATATTTATTTATAATTTTATTTTTAAACAATTTTATTTATTTTTCTTTTCTTTTTCATAATTTGACTTTCTTCGGACGATATTGTCATTCTTTTGTTTGAAATAATTGTTCGGCGAAATACTTTCTAAAACAGCTTTCTGTAAAGTCTGTTGTAAAATTTATTTTTATACTGTTCTGAATTTGTACATTTAATTTAATTTAAATACTCAACCTTGCAATCGTCGCAGAACATTTAGTGCGATTATATAATTTATCTGTATTTTTGAAAATTGGTTTTACCATTGTTTGTCCCACATCTTTGTGTTGGATCATTTAACACAGAGAGTAGATAAGAAAGGAAAGAAAAGTAAAGTGTATGCACTTTTCGTTGACCTAAAGGCAGCCTTTGACAATGTGGAGAGAGGGCAGCTCTGGAGGATCCTCAGGAAGATGGGCATTGAAGAGGAGCTGATAGGAAAGTTAGAAAGCGTCTATGCGATTACAAAAGTAGTGATCAGATCAAAGGAAGGTCTAACAAAGGAAATATACATAACGAAAGGAGTTAGGCAGGGCTGTGTTCTGAGTCCAATGTTGTTTAACCTGTATATGGCGGAGATTAGGAAAGTTTTAGAAGATAGGAACATAGGCGGTATTAAGCTGAGGGATGTAAGAGTGTGGTCGTTGGAATACGCCGATGATATGGTGTTCCTGGCTAAGAATAGGGAGGCGATGCTAGATATAATGGATACAATTAGAAAATTTTTTAGGGAAAGAAAAATGATTTTATGTACGGACAAAACTAAGATGATTGTATTCAATAGGAAAGGTAGGGAAAAGGTAGAAAAATGGAAATGGGGAAATAAAGGAAAAGAAATCGAAGAGGTTAAGTCATTTAAATACCTAGGATTTGTTTTTAACAGAAACGGTAAGCTAGTAGAACATATTAAAGAATTATGCAGAAAAGGTAGGATTGCGGCAAACAGAACCTGGGGTCTAGGAGAAAGGATATGTAGGAATGATTTTATTAGAAGAGGAATGTTATTTAGATATTTAGTTAGGAGCGTAATGTCATACGGGGTGGAGATGTGGGGTTGGGAAGAAAAGAAAAATCTAGAAAAGATATTGATGGATTATGCTAGATGGGTATTCAATTTAAAGTTTTGTACCCCGAGATATATGATGTCTAGAGAATTAGGAATGAGCAAACTTAGGATAGGCTGGGGAATTAGGGCTTTGAGATATGAAGATAAAATTAGGGAAGCAGATGATGTACGATGGATTAAAAAGTGTTGGTTGGAGAAGGAAAGCAACGATTGGAATGATAGATATGGAAAAGAGAGGGAGAGATATTTTAATAGGAATGGCTGGAGTGCGGTAGCAGTAGAAGCCTTGAGAAGGGAGGGGAGAAATTTAGTTAATGAAATGAGGAACAGGGATACGGATGTACAGAGGCAGTTAGAGGAAAGTAAGATCTTAGAATCAAGATATAATAAGAAATATAGGGAATTGAACAAAGAGCTGGAAGGCCCCAGCTATCTAAGGATGGATAATATAGACAAGCAGGACCTAGGGGACAGTATCAGGGCTCTATTGAACTTAAGATGTGGTAACTTAGAATTTGGTAATAGATATTGGTTAGAAGAAGAGAAGCGTATGTGTATTTTTTGCAAGGAAGGGAAGGATAGTATGAAACACTATATATGTTGAGGAATGTACGATGACAAAGGAATGGTTTATTCTATTAGGAAAAGATAGTAAGGAAAGGTTGGAAAAAACTTTGGAGCGATAAGCTAGATGACACCAAAGCGAAAATATTGTTGAATGTTGTTAGGGAAAGAAATGCGAAAGAAAAAGAAAATAGATATAGGATTTTAACAGACTGTGAAAATGGTTGTGAACTTAGGTAAAAGTGCAATTAAGACTCAATAATGTAATGTAATGTATGTGATATTAAGTTAAGGAGAATGTAAACTACGAAAGTCAATTTATAATATTAATAGGATTTATAATAGGTTATACGATCTTTAGGTATTAGATATCAGACTGTTTTGTACCCGTGGAATGGATGCAGGTATGAATGGTTAAGGAAATGATTGTAAACCAAGTCCACTTTCTGGCTGTTGCTAAAGTTAATAAATATATATATATATATATATATACCATTGTTTGTCCCCCGCTTGATATCCTACAACTTTTGTCTAAAATGTTTTTCCGTATGTTCCATATTATTTAAGATATTTGTTTAGAGCATTAAAAATGCTACAAAATTTGTATATTGATTACGTTCAACATTATATGCCATTCATATTGTACATTCTTCCTACAAGAGATTTACGAAGAAATCTATGTGCCGTGCTACTTGGTCGAGCTAGAGATAGGCGAACGAAGGCGCGGCGCCGCGCCGGCGTCTGTCATTAAAAATACACAAAAAGTAGAATTTATTGTTTTTTTATAGAATAAAAATACTGTGCAAATTAGAAATTTGCACTTTGTTTCCTTAACAAATTGAAGTGTGAGATTTGGAAATTTGCACATAGCAAAATCACAATTTTGAGGTGAGAGAGTAGGAAATTAGCAAATTAAATTCACAACGTATTGTTACGCGCTCAAAGCTCCTCTCTGGAGAAACCTTCTATTTTATTAGATGCATAATTTTTAGTTTGGCTTCCTCATAGAGGAAGCTTTTTGCGCGTAACAATACGTTGTGGATTCAATTTGCTAATTAATTCCTACTCTTTCGCTTCAAAATTGTGACTTTGCTATGTGCAAATTTCCAAATCGCACACCTTAATTTGTTGAGGAAGCAAAGTGCAAATTTCTAATTTGCACAATTTATTTTTTAAACTTTTTCATAAAGTTTACAGGCTGCATCTTCTTCTTGCTGCCTTCCTGTAAGTACATCTTCCCCTGTCTTTCCTTAACTTTCTTAAATTATGCACTCTTTCATTTATATTAATTTTGCTGGATTTAATCAACAAAATCTTAAAAATTTATATATGAAATAGGGGTAAAAAAGACTGAACAATATAATAAAATTAGAAACTGCCAAATATCTTAAAATTTGCGGAAGTTAGAGCTATTACAGGCATTTCTAAAAAAATTATGGACCTTTAATCGTGTATAAAGCTGTGTCTAATCAACCAAATCTTAAAGAATTATATATATGAAAGAAGAGTAGAAAAGACTGAAGAATATAATAAAATTAAAAACAGACCGATATCTCAAAATTTGCAGAAGTTAGAGCAACCACAAACATTTCTAAAAAAATTCTAAATTTTATTAAAAAAGAACCGCTTTACCGATCGCGCGCGCGCGTCCCCAAATTTAATCTCAACCTTCTTTACATAATACTCTATCGATTAAAAAAAATGTTATTTCGTACTTCGAGTATTAAAGTATTTATTTTATATTATATATTTATTATATTTTATTTTTGCAGGATGAAATACTACTAAAAATATTTAAATACTTAGATTTGATAACGTTATGCCGCATGAGTTATGTAGATAAACGCTTCAATAATTTAATGCGGGACCCGAAACTCTATACACGTTTGAACATATGCGATATATTTAATCTGACAGATATATATATGCATAACATATTTTGTTATTTTGCAGTTTTACACCTTTTAACTGCAATATTCGTAATATTTATTTTTGGAAAATTAATTTTGATTTTTTTTTTCCAAAATCCGGCTATGTACCGGGTTGCGGCTGATCTTAAAGGTCATCGCACACAAAATTGCATAGCTTAGCATAAGCGTAACATAAGACCGCTAAACCAATGAGCATCCAGCATAAACTCGCCATATTGATTTACATAAGATGCTCATTGGTCCAGCGGTCTTATGCTATCCCTGGCGAAAATAGGAAGTTCATAAGCGTTTGAAAAGCAGAAATTGCAACGCTTGAGCGTTTGAAAGACGTTTTCAAACGCTCAAGCGTTGCAATTTCTGCTTTTCAAACGCTTTGTTTTCGTCAGGGATACAGCCTATGCAATTTTGTGTGCGATGGCCTTTACTGATTAAAACAAGCATAAGTTTAATAAGATTCATTAATTAATTTGGCTAAAATTTGGGAAAAACCGTTTCAAAGCAGCTTTGCAAGCCTGAAAAGCTGCTTTAAAACGGTTTTTCCCAAATTTTAGCCAAATTAATTTACGAATCTCATTAAAATTATGCTCGTTTTAATCAGTAAGATCAGCCGCAACCCAGTACATACATAGCCGGATTTTCCATTTTGGCTCTTAAAAATTTATAATAAATAAAATACGGAGTTAAAGTGCACTTTAAAGTGCACTTAGGGCCAATTTCACCAACTACGGTTAGCTTAACCGACGGTTAAAGTTAGCAGTATTGACCAATATTATTGGTCAATACTGCTAACTTTAACCGTCGGTTAAGCTAACCGTGGTTGGTGAAATTGGCCCTTAGTGCATAAAGTGCACCTGAGTGCACCTGAGTTCGGCCGTGACTAGACCGGAACTCATGGGAATTTTTGGATGCGTCCGTTGCTGACGCTGACGTATTCTCACGTGATATGTACAATGTACACCGTCAACACCGTGGCCAGGACGAGGACACGGGGGATGCCCAAAACATTTCTTTGTTTTATTTTTCCGATTTGTGTCGTTCATTATCGAAAACACTCAAAGATTAATTTCAGGTAAAACTTTCGTTTGCTAGCCCTTTACGCGCAGTCAATGAGTCAATACGAATTAAAAGTCGCGAAGTAATAGCCTGAATTGCTATCATTCAGAATAAGGTTAAGTTGAGTTTAATTTGATCGTGAATTTAGACTGGACTAGAGTGAGCTTACACAACAAAAGAACACTCTGCAGCACAAATTAATACACTTATTTTTAACATATTTATTGCAATTTGGTATGTGCAAGTATGTTTAGTCTTATATTAAAGGCAAACTCACAGTGTCTCGAGCTATTATAACCAATTTTTAGTGTAAACAATCAAAAGACAACGCACAACTGTGTCGCAGCAATCCTTTGCTACGTCTGCTCTCACGTCTTGCTTCTCGCTAACGACTTCAAAGGACTCTTTCCAAATTCTTCGTGCTTTGTCCTGTGACTGCTAATACTCTGTAAAATTATCATAGAGATTTCTAGAAACAAGCAAATATATTAACAAGCATATATATGTATCAATATCGGTCTTCCTTTCTGTGCTTTGTTCCCAGGATGCTTACTCTAATTTAGCTTAAGTAAGAAACTGTTCTGGTTGGCCGTATTGTCGTATTATCTATCATGTCTACTATATATATAAATCTTAATTCTATGTGAATGTTATCTCATTACAGATATTTCTTGTTACAGAGAAAACAGTCGCTGCCATAAAGCTTGCCAAAATGTACAAACGTTTCTTTGAGCGGGGTATAACGCGTTATAATGGACAATGGTATTGTTACCCATGCAAGATCACGTTGCAAACTTTGGCAGAGGCGCAGCGTCATTCGGAAGATGCTCACTCCACTATCAGCACCCAAACGTCTGATTTTCTGAATAAATTTGTTACATTGAGGAATAAGGGATACAGAATGTTGTTGAAACACAGTATAGTAAGGGATACACGGCGAGATTACTTTATTTGTATATGTTGCCAATGTTCAATATCCTCTTTACATTATTTTTATCAACATTCAAAAGAAGAAAATCACCAAAAGTATATGAAGATCATATTAAAACGTTCCATAAATAAGCAACAAAACTCACGCGATAAAACAAATAATAAGCAAAGCAACACTTCTGTTAACGTAGAAAATTCAACGGAACGTATAAACAAATCAAAGACGCAGCCGATCTGTGAGAACAAATTAATGAAAGATGACACAAACGATTCTACACAAACGGCAAGTAGAATTATTGAAAGTGTGCCTTATGCACTGATGCAGGAAGTTAAAACGTGCAAGCATTTCTTAGATTCAACATTTCAAAGCTTCACAGATTTGATGCATCATTCACAAGTAGCTCAGCCAGACATCGACCCTCAGATATCAGGTTTTTGGGAGAAGTCTATCGAATCGTCGGGCATAATTCGTCGAAAATTATTAGATCGTGAAAGGGCAATGCAGGATACGTCGCAAGAGTACTTTTGTAAACTTTGTCAATGTCTCATACCTTCTTTAGAACATTGTCAGCAGCATTTAAATGGAAAAAGGCATAAATGCATGATCAAATCTAATAAAAAAGATATAAATACTGTTATACCAGGAAATCTTGTAAATAAACAACAAAATGTAAATAACAATATGACTGACAATCAAGATATTTCTATCAATGCGCTCGACGGAAACGATTCAATCAGAAATCTTCAAAGCAACTTTAGAACAGAAGCAGGAAGTACAGCTTCTGTTAAGTCTTATAACGAAGATAGCATTAATGATGGTGTTCTACAAATTAAAAGACGTATCGATATTATGGCTTATTGTTGTTTGTGTGATGCGTTCATCTATAAAACTATTGGAAATAATCATGTAACAGATACGCAGCATAGCGATGTTGTATCTAAATTAAAAATCTTCAATCAGGAAGCGGCATGCATTGTAAACTTAGAGGAGGAAAAGAAAACTATTCGGCCGATACAGTTAAATAGTAAAAAATTTGATGGAACGGCATGGCCAGAATACACAGAAACTGCAGCAAAGTATACTTGTGATCATTGTAATAAAATAATCGAAGAGGACGATGTAATAAATCATGAAATAACAGTACACAAAAGTGACATGACGTCTTCTATGAAGTACATTTACGATTGGTCATCTACAACTAGAGATTTTAATATTACTATGCATTATCCACTATTTAGATGCTCGTTTTGCAACGATATAATACATGGCATATTGTCACTGTCAAATCATTTTTTAACACGGAAGCACGAAGAAAATATTAAATCGTTAACTGATATTAAAAGACGAGAGGACGATAGTTGTAAAGATATACAAATTTATCTTGAGCCTTTTGAATTTTTAAGTATAATCTCTTTTGAGAACAATGGTGGAACTGTTCGAATTAAGGAGCAGCCTGTGATATATATTAAAAATCATTATACAACTTTTTGTGAAAGCTCGATCGAGAACAAATTCATTTACGTTTGCTTTGCCTGCTCGTATAATGCTTGTGAAACTCACAATATAATTGATCATTTATGTAAAACGTCGAAACATTTGAAGCACTTACAAAATATTTTTCTCACATACAAGTATATACATAATGTATCAAAAGATCTTAGCACAAATGGAACACATGAGATAGAGTCTCAAGTTTCTAAAGACGATATATCGATTGATAATGGATCATTCGTAAAACATAACATTGACGAAACACAAGTAAATGCAGAGCGATGTCACAATAATAGCTCGATAGCTGCAGCGAATAGCGGTAACAGAAATGATGAATTGTGTCAAAATGAGGAAAACAATTCCGGCCTGTTTATATCTCTTGATATATTCGAGGAAATTGATACATCAATAAAATATATTAATCTACCGTTTGCAGAATATTTATTGAATAAAAAGAGCGTCAATAAAACAACAAAATCGGATAACCGTTATAATAAAGCGTATAGCAGAGAATTTCTCGACTTCGAGGAAGTTATGTTCGCTTGCAGTGAAAGAAAGCTGAAGGAGATGAAATTGCATCTACAATTTTTCGTTCCGCATCCCGACAAAATGCTTTGCCTCGTATGTAACGGAAGTCCACAGTTGTGCAGCGCGCAAGCGATATACGAACATATAAATTGTGTACGACACGTTGTACAATTTGAAAAACTGAATGAGAACAAGGACCGTCTCGAATTATTAAAGGAGCTAATACAACCTTTAAGTGATTCAGATGCCAAATGTTCAGTTTGCAATAAGATTTTAAAACGTAGAAAGTGTAAGAATGCATCTGACAACGTAGATTTTAAGAACCATACGCATTTGCCCTCACACAAGAACACCCGCGAGCAATTGCTTAGCAAGGCTGTGCGCGTACTGGAAGAATTCCAAAATTTGTGGTACGACATCCAATATTTCGCTTGCGTCGAGTGCGGCAGGAGATTCAAACGGAAGATAACATTTCTGGAACATCTCGATACCGCGCACAGGGAAGTCTTGAATAACAAGGACAATTCGATGTTTGATTTCTGCCTGACGTGCGCCACTTTATGGTTCAAGAATGAAAGTCGCGCCGAAGACATCCGTACGAGTTATCAAGCGCACTGCTATCAACAGACTCATCAATATTTGCGGAAAACTAATGACCTCGCGGTTACATCGCTACCGCAGTCCTTGCAAAATTTATTGAAAAACGTCAACAGAACTGCTGCCGATCTGTTCAACTTGTCGATCGATGCAAAAAACGATCGAAAAGTGAATCAACTCACGGATGCCTTGGAGCACATCTTCAAGACTCACCGATTGCCCGTGGAAGTATGTACGTTTGGTTCAAGAGTCACTGGGCTAGCATTAGCAAATAGCGACATCGACGTATATCTTAACTTTGGTAAATATATTTGGCTCTAATATTTATATGCATGCGAAATTGATTGAACATTTTAAAGAAATTTCAGATAAGAGTGCACAGGCATAACACATTCTTATATTATATCAGAATTGTAATTAAATAACGAACTTCTAAACAAGTTTTAAAATACTTTTAAAACATCTGATCAATTTCGGTATAAAAAATACATAAGTTCATAAGATTATTTGTAGAAGAAAGTTGTGGTATGAAACTTACGAAAGAAAAATTTTTGTATTAGGTGACGAACGTACCGAGCCTGAATTGATTAAGAGCAGGAGTGAGCAAATTCAAGATTGTTTACGTGCCGATGATGAGAATTGGGATATAGAATTAACTTTGGACAGGAGCAGGACTCCTCTAATAAAAGTAAAACATAGACTGACAAAACTGCAGTGCGATATCTCGTTTATGAATGGCCTGTCGGTGGAGAATTCCAAGCTTATTAAGTATGAACCGTTGTCGTATTTCTAAGCAGTGTTTAACGAAGTGTGTTTCATAATAATCTGTTAAATCTAGGTCCTTCAATAGGGCGTGTCCACCGTGCCAAAAATTGACGCTGTTCCTGAAAAAGTGGCTCTCACTGGGAGGTTTGTCCGGTCCGGACGGAATAACAAATTATGCCCTTGTCTGGTTAGTCATCTTTTACTTGCAAGTCAAATTTGCAGCAGTACCGAGTATTGCTGCATTAATCGAAAGCCACAACCAGTCGAAAATTGTCTCTGGTAAGTATTAAAAATTTATATAAAAATGATTATATAGAGTATTGTAGCACGTTATAATGACGTTATAATTGACAAATCGGTAATTGGGAGAGATTTTATTTTACCATAGCAGAGTAAAATGTATTTTTACATATATTTTAGGATTGATATATTACAATATTGATATATATCTTCTTATACTTTAGGTTGGGAGACCGGAGTCGGCAATACTATTTTTATCAATTTACCCAAACTATCGACATGTGATTTATTGTTAGGATTCTTCGAATATTACGGAAGTTTCAATTATATGCACTCCGTCATATGTCCATTACTAGGCAAGACATGCCCGAAGAAAGCTTTTATGGAAGTATCGACATTACCCAATTCTATGGCACCTTACGTTACAAAATTGCGGAATGAGAAACCGGAATATTTTCGTGTTGATTCACATATGTGTGTGCAAGATCCATTCGATCTCTCGCATAATTTAACGAAGGCTGTACCAGTTTTAACACTTAAATGTTTTAAACATTATTGTATTGAAAGCTCATCTGTTTTACGTAACGTTGTTGCAATTTCGTCAAAGAAAAAGTTTCGTCCGATGAAATAGTTTTAAGATGAAGTTTAGTGAAGAGTAATAATAAAAACAGAGATTAATCATTTTTATTATTTTCGACTGTATGTTAATAATCGTAACATATATTGAATGAAACTTAACGATCTTATATACAGCCGTGACGAAATTGCAATTTTCTGATTTTTTATGTACAAATAATGCATTGAGATCATGATAAATGCAGTATTACATATTTTTAAAGGATCGTAAATATTGTAAGATAACATTATAAGATAATGGCTTTTAAAGAAGCGATATTTTTTAATTATTTAATGACAAATTGTGTGCATCTATACTCATCTATTTTAGTACTTTTTACCTCGTAATTTTATTTCTTATATTTTAACGTGTATTTACACGAGTTTTTTTTATTATTTCTCCTACATTTAATATTAATGTAAGAACTAGGTAATACTAGAATTGTGTTAACATAAGCTGTAGGCTAAGAAGCTTTTATCAATACAATCAACTATTTTTTTATATTTTTCCGAAAATGAGGGAAATATATCATGATCTCTATTAGATTTTATTTTACGAATTATGAAAATTATATGAACTAGCTATATCGTTAAATGTATTACAACGAAATGTTGTAGGCTGGTATTCATAATCGGTTCTTATTTTGATACTCTGATTATGTTATAATGACATCTTAAGAGTGTACTTAAGACGATTTTAAACATAAAAACCGGATTATGAATACCGAATAGTTTTCTGTTGCACTCTATAAATTTATCACATCATCGTTAATTGTGATATATAATGTGATTCTTTCTTAAAGTAGAGTGTAACTTTCAGAAAATAATTATCCCATCAGAATATTATATTTTTATAACGTAGATATGTAGGATGTCAGATAATTATATTTTTATAATACATTTTTATATAAAAAGAATAAACTAACAATAAGTTGTTATCATACCCTACTTTGTCATATTCTAATTATAATAATTCATTATTATAATTCGTAATTATAATGAATTATTCACTTCTTTATGTACTTATTAATGTTTATCCGCTCTATTAACGTTATAGTTTATTCGATAAACAAATAATTTTTAGTGATAAAATAATATGTCAGTCTTTACAACGAAATAAGTGTAAGAGGAAGTTGAAAAATTTCTTAGTGTCAAATGAAGTATATTCGTGTTTATTGATTTATTTTCAATTCAGTTTCTTCTTGTACAATGTCCTGCTTCCATATGTATTCTCTTATATACTTATCCTTAGGTACGCAAGATTGTTTGCATGTGAAAACGGCCAATATTCCCCAATCGAGGCACTTGATACCGTCTTTTAAGTTAAGAAAATTTAACATCTGTGGCATTATCTGCAAGTCACATTTTTAATTTAGATAGGAAATATGACATTTTGTCAAAGAGAAAATATATTTGGTTAATTTTAAGGAAGCCCACACAAAGCTTTCTTTTCAGATTTTGTCATAAAATTTAGCATAATTTTAATGGTCCAAATTTTCATACAGCTACTCCATTTATGTATGAATAAACTGTACGTACTTGAAATTCGAATTGTCTATCGCCGTTGCATTCCGGGCATTTTGGTACATCCGCTATCCGACTGTGTGACGAAATATATAGAACTTTCCCTCCTCTGTCGTATCTGTCGAATAAATAGCGGGATTAGCTGCGGTCGCAACTTCAATTCTTCCGTACAGAGAGACGTACCTCAAAATCTGATCCGGATAATCGTCTATTTTCATACGAAACTCCACGAACGTTTCGTCCTTTTCGTCGTTAGCCATCCGCAGTAGATCGTCGTTAACGTCTTCGTGCTGAAACGTTCCAGCTTTGCCGTCCCGTATCATCGCATTGTACTTTTCAATCTCCTTCTCTTCACTTCTGAGCTCGTTCCGCTGGGCATTCTCCTTCGCAGCGTCGTCGTCGCTCTCTACCACGATCTCGTATTCGGGAAACAGAAAACTGTTGCTGTTTTTTGCCTCGGTGCCGCACGCGTCTTTGTGCCCGTTCCTCCAGTCGTACACTTGATGCGCGCGACAGCAGTAATTGACGACCTTACATTTGCCGCAGTGATTGGGCGCGAAAATCCCACATACGTAGCACGTCTTCGTCCACCGCGACACGTCTGCGGAAGCAACGAATTGTTCACCCATATACTTTTGTCAAAGTCACCGCAGAAAAGTACCAAGTACTTACCAATATCCGTTCGCCAGTCCTCCCGTTCCACAGGCGGTTCGGCAGGATAAAAATCGTTTATTCTACTCAGCTGCGAACGGAAGACCCTGAAGTTCCCACTCTGATTCGGCCCGCAGCAATCTACGTTCTTGCACACGAAGATGTACACGGTCCTGTGAAACGCGGCGGCGGCATCCTCGTACGGCGCGTAGATCTGGCAGAGAAACACACAGGGATCGCCGCAATACTCGCACTCCAGGTCGCTTTTGCCGGGTATATTTTTCAGATCGAGCCAGGCTGGCTTGCCGCCCGCCTTGCTGGGGAAGAATCTGCTCCCGAGTCGCCAGGACTCGCATTTCTCCACGAATCCCAGATCGACTGCCATGCCCCGGCGAAACGTCAGGACGGCTGAGGACGGTGCGTGGCAGGAATCGTGACCGAAATCGCACGCCAACACGGGCCTCCCGTTTAACCTGAAAATAATATGGAAATAAATAAACGCCGACAATGAACGAGGGAAAAACGAACGCTTATATATATTCTTATATTATATTTTATATATATATATATATATATATATATATATATATATATATATATATATACCTCGAAATGTCAAACTCCACGCACGTGGCACATGGTCGTTCCTCTGTTTACACTTTATTTGCCGTTTGCAAATGAGCGCGGAAACGTCACATGAGTACACATCTTTAGGACGACTTCGACCAAACTCCATCTAATAAATAAAAATAAAATAAAAATAAAATAAAATAAAAATAAAATAGAAAATTAAAATGAAAAAAATATACTGCAATTATATAGTTAGAAATTTTGTCCTGATGACAATATTTTGCTGAAAATACCATGAAATCGATGAAAAGTGAAGTGAAAGAGTTATTGAAAAATTACTGAATATATATATTTCAAAATAAATCATAATTTTTCTTATAAAATGTAACGTAATACTGTGCAATATAAAAGAAGTCAAATTACACTATTGTTGAAAGATTATAACAAATTTTTTAAAATATTAGATATAAAATTTACTAAATTTAACTAAAAACTAAATTTTTATTAAAATATTGATTTTATTGAATAACAATAAAATAGGATCAATTGAGAGAAAATTTCAAATGCATTTCATAATATATTTTCAGTAAAATATTTCCATCTGGGCCGGGCAATTTAATTAATTGCTGATTATAGTCCCAGTCTACAGAGGTTTAATCGAAGTCGTCGAAATATCAGTTTATCTGCATTCTCATTGGCTGCTAACTGAGCTGCTAAAACGGGCTGATAAGCCGATTACTGTGCGCTGCTGAGTGCTGTGCAGTGACTGCAGTGTGCGCGGGGCGCGGACTTCGCTCTGAGTACTTCGTAGTGTCGGTCAGTGTCGGTTGTGTATGTTGTATATGTTGATACCTGTCACCGCTTGTAAGGTTAGCTCTCCACCCGCGCGGAGGTCCAGGCATCCCCCAGCGTCGTTAATCGAGAGCCGCGCGCGAGGATGACGTCCTGTTTCGAGAATATGCAGGTGCCGTCCTGCGTCTGGTTCGAGGGCGGCGAGAAGAGGAACGCGCTCGTCTCGATGCTCGCGGGCACACTGGTAAAGACCCTCGGCATTTCCCACCCGCGGCACCTCCTCCTGCCGCGATAAACAAACATCGTTCTATTATCTCTCACGAGGCGAGAATCGTCGCGTTACACCGACGAACACGACGGTTCCTAGCACGCTCATCCGTCTTCCCTTTGGTTCTTCGTCGACCTGTCGAGTCTCAGAGCCTCGTAAAATACTATATATATGTATATATGTATATAGCCTTGGAGGTGAAGAATCATATCTCCAGTTTTTCTCAAAATGGAGTTAATACATTTTTCATTATACCAGAAGCTTAGATTGTATAACGGTAAAGGGTTTTATGTCTATTATTACTGATTCCTAAAGTACAATGTTTAGAAAAAGTTGTATTGAGAATTTTCATACTTAGTGCTATAATCTTGGTCAGATGCAGAGTGTTATCGGCAGTTGTACTATTGAACACGTCAGTTAAATTACTTTAATTAAAAACTCAATAAATCAAGTTGCTACTTTTATTTTACATCTAAAGAAATACACCATTTCCCTGTTTTCAAACTTTAAACCTTGTTCTGTCAGAATTCAGGATAATGGAGATATGCTTCTTTATCTCTAAGATACAGATATATATACAGACACTTACTTCGCCAGTAAATATTTAGCAATAAAGATTTTTTTAATTTGACCTAACTGACTATCTTTATTAATTATAGTTGTCACAATGTTTTGACCATGGATTTTAGTCTTCTTCTCAATTGATGTAACTATTTGATCAATTGATGTCAATAAGCATCTTTTTTTAAAGTCACTGTAAAGAATTTATTGTGAAAAATATCACTCTAGCTAGGGTTGGAACCTGGACCTTCTCACAATCTGTGACGGATGTCTTTACCAATTAGCATCAATAGTTACATCGATTGAGAAGGACTAAAACCCGTAATCGAAACATCCTGATGATTATAATTAATAAAGCTAGCCAGTTAGGTCGAATTAAAGAAATTATTACTATCTGTATATATTTTTTTGTACAAAGATCGCGCTTTTAGCGATTCATATTTCTTGCATTCATTTTCCTCTCACAGTCAACATACAAAAAGTTTTACCGGGATGCTGTTTCAGTTCTTCGTAGGATGGTGGTTTATAATAGACGCTCATGCTAAATATCCGAATGAGATGGCGAATGCGTACCATGTTTGCGGCGTGTTCGGCACCATATCACTCTTTATGTAAGTAACATTGATGGTATTATCAGTAATACACATGTATTAGCTAGAGTGTATCATAATTGAAATATATACCTCAGTAAAATCTCTCAATGCTGTAGTATTGATTTTGAAAAGCAATTCGATGTTCTTACAGGGTCAATTCAGTGACAAACGCACAGATAAGAGGAGAGGCTTACAACGGCGGTTGTTTAGGAGCAAGAGGTGCTCGTAGTTGGCTGTTTGTCGGGTTTGTTATGGGATTTGCAGCCGTAATAGCGGCCTGTTGGATCTTGTTTGCTAACTTCGTAGCAGCAGGTATTTATAACACTGTAACATATTCACAGAATTGTAAAGATGCATTATCCCATTATATTCTTTTACCTTTATTTATCATATTCAATATCTCTTTCTGTAGGCGCACCGCATCATTGGCCAGGGGTAGGATTGTTCCTGCAGAATGTGTTTATTTTCCTGGGTTCGCTCACGTACAAGTTTGGTCGATCTGAGGATCAGTGGGGTTAATAAGTGTGCGGCTGTTGGTGGAAGATATTTTTATTACCGCATAGTCAAGTCAAGCACCGAGCGAAACTCGACTGAGGAGGCTTGCGACGTCAACGTACCCTGTATCGCGAGCGCGAATTCCAATTCAGATCACAGCAAATTATTCTTATTACCTATAAATGTTTCCGTACATACGTGACAATTCTTATTTATATCCACTGAAATCGTGGAGACAGATAGCAATTACAAGTTATAAATTATGCATATATATATATGTATGTACATGAGATTTACTGTAAAAGTAAGGAGATTTAGATTATCGACTTTTGTGTGATAGAATTATACGCTACTTACGATGCACGCTAATATAATTTCAAAACGTATCGGTAACTTTTTCGATCTGTGCGTTCATCAAATTCCATATATTCATACACCTTTCTCATCGTTCCGTTGGTATCTTACATTTGATACTTTTACAAGAAAGATAATCACAAGTGTCTGATATTAAAGTTAAATAAATGAACCATGTTCCAAGGAAGCGTAGTTTTTAAAGATTTATTTATCGACGAGCTCAATTACGTCGAAGTAATTTTCTTCGATGCGGGTAATTGATTTTATTTATTTGTTACACGTTTCTTTTTTACAGATTAGTTCGGATAGATCGTTCGCAAAGCCATGTGAGATAATGTATAACGACTTTGACCAAACTCCGATTATATTATACCTTGTACCAAGTAATAGCTGCAGTATTTTATTAATGTAGATAGAAGCGTTAATTTTTTATCATTGATGAAATATGGAAAAAGAACACTAGATTATGAATAAATTGTATGATTAAAAGTTTTGCTCCAGGCAATCCTGCCAGTTGAATTAATTAAGTTAATTGAAATTTAATCAAAGTTACCCATAGAGAAATCGATTTCTCACGCATATTTAATTTATGAATCGCGACAAAATGTTGCATTTTTTATTTCAAATTCCCGAATCTCGTTGATTTCTTTGTGCGCACGAATTTGTTTACCGGGCCTTAAGGCTCAAAGGCCCTTGGGTTGATCGTTTAATTTTTTTTGCTAAACTTGCACAGTTCATTTTTTCACTTTTTCTCCACAACGTGAAAAAAAAGAGGAAATATGAACCGTACACAAAGTTGAGCTAAAAAGAACAGGCCTCGGGCATCTTTATTTTCCTTGCAATCACTTGCAATTCTTGCAAATGCCTTCGAATGGCCCGCGGAGAGAGAAATTGGTGTCATCAGCGCGGGCCGCGCGACGCGATTGGCTCGGGATCTGCCAACGCGGACCAATGGCGTCCCGTCGTTCGCGCCGCGCCGCGCCAATTGCGGCGTGCCACACCAACACATGGTGCACGGAGAGTCTCGCGGAGAGTGTCGCGGTGTGGAGGGTGTCACGCTCGGGCTTTTTGTTGATTCAAAAGGGGCTGATGCGATGCGCGAGCGTGTGTTCTGAATGGTGTACAGCTGAGAGTCGTCCCCCTTGAATACGTCGTGTGCCGTCGGCAGACCTGAGCGCAAAGGTGAGCGCGCGTCAACCTGCTCCGTTAACAAACGCTTTCCCACCCCGAGATCGACGTGCGCCTCACGTCGCCGGTATTCATAACCAAGTTTTGACAGCTGAGACGACAGTACGTACGGCCCCTCGTTGCCTTTCGATCCGGCGCGAGCGCGTGCACGTTAATATTCTCGAGCTCGCTCGCGGGCGAATTTTCCCCCGGTCACGGCACACTTCACGTCTGTCTCCGTTTCCAGATGGGATTCTCGCAGAGAGGCATATCGATGGCGTCGCTGGCCTTGCTCGTAATCGCCACTTTCGTCGGCATCAGCGAAGAAATTGCCGTTATGAGCGTCGACCTTGGTAGCGAATGGATGAAGGTCGCTATCGTCTCGGTACGTGACAATCTGTTTGCAGCGAGTCCATATCCGACGGGCTACTGTCAAACTACTGGTTTTGCATTAGAGAGCTTTATCGAATGTATCCAACGCAGCCTTTGTACTTTTAAAAAATTGATCTTGTTTCTTACGAAATGCCCTTTGCTCCGCAGCCTGGTGTTCCTATGGAAATAGCTTTAAATAAGGAGTCGAAGAGGAAAACGCCGGTCACGATTGCGTTCAGGGACGGGGAGAGATCGTTCGGCGAGGACGCCCAAGTGATCGGAGTGAGATTCCCCCAGAACACCTTCTTCTACATTCTAGACCTTCTGGGAAAGCCTATAGACAATCCACTAGTACAACTCCACCGAAAGAGATTTCCTTATTACGACATCGTTGCCGACGAGGAGCGAAAAACCATAGCGTTCAGATTGAACGAGAACACGACGTTCACTCCGGAGGAGTTGCTCGCGCAGATACTGCACAAGGGCAAGGAGATGGCGGAAGCTGCCGCCCATCAGAAGGTCAACGAAGCTGTCATCACCGTGCCGGGATTCTTCAATCAGGCCGAGAGGCGAGCCTTGATACAAGCGGCCGAACTCGCCGGGTTGAAGGTGTTACAGCTCATAAACGATTACATGGCGGTCGCTTTGAATTACGGTGTATTCGGTAGAACTGAGATAAACGATTCCGCACATTACATCATGTTTTACGACATGGGCGCCAGCAGCACCACCGCGACGGTCGTCAGCTATCAGAACATGAAAACGAAAGAGAGGGGTTTCCTCGAGAACAATCCTCACGTTTCCGTGCTGGGTGTGGGATACGACCGCACGCTCGGCGGATTGGAAATGCAAATCAGACTGCAGCAGTACTTGGCGCAGCAATTTGACGCTCTTAAAAAGACACCGAACTCGGTGTTCAAGAGCCCGAGAGCGATGGCGAAGCTCTTCAAGGAAGCTGGACGCGTGAAAACTGTACTTAGTGCCAACGCGGACCATTTTGCCCAGATAGAAAGTTTGATAGACGATATCGACTTCAAATTGCAAGTCACGAGAGAGAAGCTGGAAGAGATATGCGCCGATCTGTTCGAACGTGTAGCGAATCCCGTGAAGATCGCATTGGAAACTTCAGGTGATTATCTTCTTACAGATACGTGATTATGATTCTCATAAACGTATGTTTAACGCTAAACGCACATACATGTTGTAATACTGTTTCAGGTTTGACGATGGATGTCATATCGCATGTGGTATTGGTAGGAGCAGGTACCCGCATGCCGAAGGTACAAGAGGCATTGTCCCAATACGTGAAGACAGAATTATCAAAAAATGTAAATACGGACGAGGCAGCTGCTTTAGGAGCTGCATACAAGGCCGCTGATCTTGGTCAGGGTTTCAAGGTCAAGAAGTTTGTCACGAAAGACGCTTTGTTGTTCCCGATTCAAATCACTTTTGATAGAACTGTTGATAATAAAGTTAGACAGGTAAAAGATTATTATGTGGTATTTGACTATTTCATATATTTTAATCTTTCGTATTAAAGGGTCATCTATATGTTTGTTTTCATCAATTTTTGTACAGGTGACGAAGATGTTGTTTGGAAAAATGAAATCCTTTTCCACAAAAGAAGATTATTACATTTAATAAGCATACGAATGATTTTGATTTTCATGTAAATTATGCTGAATTGGATTATTTGCCTGCGAGTGAGGTAACGTAAGTATCTAGCTTTTATTTATCTGTAATACTGGGAGCCAAATTAAACATGTTATTTTAGATGTTGGAATTTTTATACCTCTAAAACTACAGAGATTGAATTTTTTTTCCAGTGCTATTGGTGATTTACATATATCTACTGTGTCGTTGAGTGCGTAGCTGAGGCTTTAGAAAAGCATGCCAAGGAAGGCGCCGAGAGTAAAGGAATCAAAGTGCACTTTAATATAGACGATAGCGGAGTACTGAACTTATTGACCGTAGAATTAGTTTTCCGAAAAATCGAGTACTGTCGTTGACGAAGAAGAGGGTACTTTCTCAATACT
>JASTWP010000945.1:0-99525 GCA_030770255.1 Temnothorax ravouxi | reverse complement strand
GTGTAAAAGAAATTTGTTATACGGCCCTGTAATGTTCTTTGTATTTATACAGTTTTTATTAATAAAATGACAATATTTTAGTTTACATAAAAGTTACAATACATTACCTGGAGTACAGGTTAAAAATATTTATTGACATGGTTAATAATTTATTTATAATTGTTTATAAAAATAGGTTGCAAAATAAATGATTATGTAGTAAATGTTTTTCTATCAAATGATTCTAATAATTATTCTTTATACGCGCCTTTATTGTTCTTATTACGGACTATTCGTTTTCTATTTTATTTTAATTTTATTAGGAATCTATATGGCTATCTTCGTCTTACTCTGTACGGGTTGGTATTAAACTATCCTCGTCTCTCGTACTAAAGTCATTCGCTAAATGAATAACTTTCAATCTTGTTTATTAAATTTATTAGTACAATTAGAAAATCGGGATTAACGCTATCAGTGTTTGGAAACATGGCGGATTCCATTTTTATCACAATAATTAAGTGTCAAAATTTTCGTTCAAAAATGAAATTTGTTAATCTTAAAATGTTTAAAAGGGTCAAATATTAAGGTAAAAGTAATTTGGTCTTTCTAAGTTTAAATGATAGGAAATTCAAGATGGTGGACATAAAACTTTAATAATTTATAACTCGTAAACGGTAAGGAATAAAAAGATGGGATTTCTTTTGTTGTATTTAAGTAATTGAGGACTATATTTTAGGGTGTTTAAAATTTTTGTAAATTATGGATTTCCATAATTTTTAATTATATCCTAAAATTGAACAGAGATATTAAGTAGGGGTTTTGTGGGATTACTTGACAGGTTCTGCTAAGTGTCTGTAGTGATTTTATTAATTAATTTTAATAATAATTTTTCAATAATTTTTATTGTTAATTAGTTTGTTTTAAAAGATATAAGAAAAATTTATTAACAAAAGTTGTTGGACCTTTAATAAGGGTTCCAATGGTGATATTAGTTAGGTCTGTTAATAACGTAAATTAATTGTTTATAACAATCATGTTTAGAAAATGTTAATGAAATAATTATTATTTTAGTGTGGTAATGTTCTTCAGGCACAAAAGGTTATATTTTTATGATCGGTTTGCTTTTAATTAATTGATTTATATTTTATTTCGATTTTCTTAATACATTCTTATAGAACATGGCATTTCTTTCCGTTAGATCCCGGTCAAACTGAGCTTATATTGCATAATGAATCTTATAAGGTTTGTATAGTCAATGAATACCAATGAGCAGTTAATTTTATTGACTCTGGGGAATTTTAATAAGTAATTGTCCAAAGTTCATAGTGTGATTTATGAAAATAGGGCTTAAGCTTGAAAATGAGCCTTTAGGCGGTCATATTCTTTAGGCTTGTCTTTGCTGTTTTAAGAACACATAAGGGCGTGTCAGCTGAGTGATTGTTGTGACAGTTAAATTAAAGAGTGTATTATAATTTAATATTGTTTTTCAGGTGCTGTGCAACAAGGATAAAAAGAAAAAATTTATGCGGCTAAAGTTATGTACCGTCAGACGTGATACCGTCAGACGTGACAGTAAACGTTTCAACATTTCGCGAAGTGAAGTTTCATAAAAATTTAAACAATCTCTTTTAATTCCTTGCGCGCATTCTAAAGGTAATGTCTGTAAAAGGCTTTCGCATTCAGGTCCCACATATATATCATTGACATCTTTTATGTGATTATCTAAAATAATATTATTCATATCTTTTAACGCCTGTGGTACAAGAAAATTCTTACCAATATCAAAAATTATTTGTCGACTACTTTCAAATATTTTGTGAATTAAAATGTCGCGAGATTGGAAAAAAGCATTAAAGTTATTAAAAAAATTTAATACGTATTTTAAAAATAATAAATATGCTTTAATCGTACAGTCATTTAATTGTTGCAAAATTGTTTCAGCGGATTTTAATTTATCTTCTACTACTGCCAAAAGAAAATAATTTTTTAAAGCTTCCCAATTGTTAAGTAACCGGACTACACAATGATATAAAGCTAACCATCTTGTATTTGATAATTTTAAAATTTTGTTTCTTTCTCCATTAAAATATTCCTGAAATTCACCCAAAATTGCACATCTCTTTGCACTACCCGAGACATACGAAGCAACGGCTCGAATTAAAGTTTTATATGATTGCGGTAATTTATGGCAAGCTTTACTAGCTATAATCGCGGATGAGTGACATATACAATTTAATGTTACTAAGCCCGGAATTTCTAATTTTAAACGCGACATAAAAGAGTTATTGCATCCTACCATTACAGATGCATTGTCACTTGCCATTCCAATAACATTCTTTAAAGGAATCTGTTTTTCTTTAAAAAGATTTTTAAAAATTTCGAAAAGCTTTGCAGCAGAACAATCTCTAGCGTCTAAAGGAAGTAAATCTAATAATTGTGTCATCACTTTTTTAGTTTTTGGTGAAACATATCGGACAAGAACACACATGGTTTTAGTATCTGTAATATCAGTACTTTCATCTATTAAAATTGAAAATTTTGACGTTTGTAAATTACTAATAGTTTCTTCAACTTCGCGTTTCGCTATTACTTGTGTAATAATGTTTTTACATTTATGTCGATTGAGTGAAAAATCTGATGCAATTTTGGAATCTAGAAACATATCTTTCAGTACGGGAACTAAATGATCCGCGATTTGAAGAGGAACATTATGTTCAGCAATAAAGGCATTGAATTTTATTTCCGCGCGTTTTACTTTATCTTTATGAGAAAGAGAATTTGTATTTTCTACTGTTTCTTGAATTAAATTTTGATTTGATGTTTTTTGAATATGTGAGGCTGACTGCGAATGTAGAATTAAATGTGTTTTAATGCATACAATAGCTTTATTACACAATGTACATAATACTTTATCTTTAATAATAGGATGGGGAGCTAACCATCCTTTAAAGATCGCTTCATCTAACCATGATGTCTGGAATTTCCGAACTCTACTTTTTTTGATAGCTCCTTTATCCATGTTTAAAAAATATATATATAAATATATAGGTAATTATTACAATATACTTACCTATACTTATCTATACCTATAACCTAGCTATTGCCCCTGTGCCGGTCGCATTCCGTCGATTCCCGCCTAAATTAACGGTTAGACGTGCCATGTATCTACGCGCCACGCGGTGTACGTCACTGGACTCCCCACTTTTTCATCGGCGGGCGACGATCGCGCGAGCTAAGTGAGAGCGACAAGGAGGGAGTGATATTCTCCCTCTCGCTCGGCATTGCCGAGCGCTGCCGACACATCGATAGACCGAGCGTTACTCTGTGTGCGTAGTGGAGGGGGAAATTCGCTGCGTCCAGCCTATCCAACTTTCCATCACTGAGTACCGGGTTTAATGAAAGACGAAAACAGCGGTGCGATAATGACTGAATTCGTCGGGCTTAGAGCAAAGATTATGCCTTGCGAGTAGACGGTAAAAAAGATACGAAAAAGGCTAAAGGTGTTAAGAGTAACGTCGTAGCCAGGTCGATAACGTTCGACGACTACACGCGGTGTCTGTGCGACGAAATTGAAATGTCGCGACAACAGGCTTGCATAAGATCCAAACTACACGAGGTATACACCATATCCGAAACGAAAATAGCTCTAAGTCCGTACGACGATAAGCGCTACATTATACCCGGTTCTACCGAAACGCTGCCATGGGGACATTATAAAATACCATTGTAAATATATTGTAAATACATTTAGAAAAATAAATGACACATTTGTATGTATAATATGTTTTTATATTGTAATAAATTTTTACAATACATTATTCTTGTGTATCCATGAATTGTGTGAATTATCAAATCCTAACCACTTTACATAAACTTCATCCCCCCTTTTGCGCAAAACTTTTTCAACGAGATACACGTCGGGATTAGCAACGCGATGTAACTCGTGTTTGTAGAAGCCGCCGGCGATGGGTTTTCCGCAGGAATCTTCCAACAGATACGTCACGGGATTAGTTTTCTGCACTTTGACGATTCTAAACACCTCCGTGGTCCAATTTGGCGTGTATCCTTTCTCGAAGATTGTCTTGAATTTACTCACGCGTACCGAGTCGCCCACTTTGAATCGCGCGGGAGCAGCGATCTTTACGTGGCTGTACACCGTTGCTAGGAGCTTGTCGGCGATCGCGGGGGTAACATCGATTGGTCGCATGCCGATAGTTCGATGCTTTTGCGCGTTGTAATCCGATACGAGACCCGGCAGCGAGTCGATCCATTTGTAATTTCCATTGCGCGTAAACATTTTCCACATGTCGTTCTTGAGCGTGCGATTGAATCGTTCGACGACCGACGCCTTCATTACGGAATAGGTCGAATAGTGATTGATATTATGTTTCTTCAAGAGTTTCTGCACGTTTGCGTTGTAAAATTCTTTTCCCTTGTCAGTCTGCAAATTTTTCGGGCATCTTCCGCCGTCTCGAATTAATTTCGCCATCGCCGCAGTAACCTCGGTTCCGCTCTTGGCCTTGAGTGGTATGGCCCATGCGTGCTTGCTCAGCACGTCGATAACGGTGAGTATGTAGTGGTAGCCTCTGTTGAATCGCGTGTATGGACGCATCTCGACCACATCCGCCTGCCACAGATCATCGTATCCCTGCACTATGACGCGTCTTCGAGAAAAATTTCTTCTCGCAGGAGCGTGTAATTCTTCTACTAACCTCCGTTTCTCAGTTGATTGCTTCTTACCGGCCATGACGATGACGCGCAACTGACGCAGATATCAGATGTACGTTCTTATCTATTTGCGATGATTCGCTATTACATCTTGAATCATCTTTTGAAGTTCGTTTAGGGTAATTTGCACGTTACTCTGGAATGTGGCCATCTTTCTCTCGATTTCATCCTGTTGATCTTTCAAAATTTGCATGCTCTGCTGCACGTAACGTTTATTGGCTGCATCGCCATCACCTACAGGCGGCGCTATCCGTCGAATTTTGCGCGATTTCGCGTCAAAGTCGGTGGCGACCATGCAAAGGGCGTTATCGCGCACGTAATTTCTGATTAATCCGCTCCATTGATAGTACGGTTCCGCACCGCCTCTTCCGAGCGATATACCAAACTTGTTGATCGGCATTTCGATGTTGATTGAACGGATCGCTGTCGCACAATTTAATTTATAATAAATCCAGCCTCGCGAAGTTCCTCGATAATCGACAGGATCTCGTTATCGTGACTGGTGTGACCTGCTAGGCGTGACGTTTCGAGCAATCGAAGACGATCTACGAGCTCGTTGGGATCGTCCCAATGAACATAGTCGATCTTGTTGTCGTTTAATGTCATGGCACGCGGTATACCTTTTCCAGCTTTTTTACCCGATATCGACGATGCAATTATATGGTCGATCTTATTGCCTGTCATGGCACGCGGTATACCTTTTCCAGCTTTTTTACCTGAAATCAACGGCCTGATTATATGTGTGTACTTGTATCCCCCGTTGCCCTTTATTTGAGCGTGAGCATCATAATTGCGTTTATGAACATTCGTCATCAACAGAATGCTCTTGTATGTTTGCATATCGTCCTCCGTGTAGATATCGTCATCGGGATATTTCTTAAAGATTAATTCAAAAAGACCGCGTGTGCCAGCGTATCGTATGCCGTCGATAATTATGTTGTCCTCGTTGTTCACGTCGAAACGTTTATTACCGAGCATCATTCCATCGTTGGTGAATTTAACACCGTACGCGATGTCCATACCGCTTTCTTCATCGCCGCTCAGAACTGCCCCGATGTATTTTTGGCTCAATGGACCCAATTGATCTCGCAACGTTTCTCGACCCTCAGATGTTTGCAACTGCTGTCGAACGGACGTCACGAGTGAGTCATTCGTGGTTTCAAAAACATCTTCGTTTGCGAACACTGTGGGTTGTACGGAAGGCGCAGAGGTTATCGGTGGTTCATTCAATGGACCTTTCGATCGTTTTGCTTTACGCGGCTGTAAAATTTTGGTTATTTCGCTCAAATTAGATGGCACATTTATCGATCTTTTCAATGTAACCGGAGTTGAAGCCATTACAGAGTTGTTAAACGACGCGTTTAGTCGTTGTCGTTTAACAAGCTTCGGCTCTTCGTCTTCCCACGCTGTTTCATTCTCAATCTTTGACACATCAAATTCTTTGCCACCGGTGTTTTCGACAATCTGCCTTAGAGGCTCGGTGATGGGCTTAAAGTGTCTCTCCAACGCGACATCTTCGTCCACTTTGCCAGTTTTCAGGGCGTGATACTTTTTGCGAATCGAATCGCTCGTTTTCGCAATTTGATTTGCTATCCTCTCACGCTCTCTAATCTCCTCGCTGCTGTCCATGTTGCGATAACGTTGTTCAATCGGCGCGTCGACAACAACTAACCACGTTTTGGTATCGCAAAGTCGTTAAATCCTTTTCTGTATCGACCATTCGAAATCGCGCTGTCCTTGTCTATCACCACGAATCCATACTTTTGTTGCCAACACGTATGACACAATTTACTGAAATCATCGTAAGACATATCTGTGTTTACGTGATCGTTGTACACGTGTTTCAGATTGGTACCATCCTGTTTAAACAGAATCAATAAATTCGCGTTGTCGCGTATAAGATGCTTCGGTATTTTTGCATATGTCTGACAAAGATAGAAAGAGTCAACGTCCGCGTGCCGGCCCATTGCAAAGTATTCTCTTATCGTATCCTGCTTGTCGCACGCCACGTCATCAAAGATAAAAATAGAATTCGGGAGCACCTCGCTCGGTGAAATGACGTCACTGTTATTCGAGAACGTAAAGTAGCCAATCTCTTCTATCGGTGTTAGTATATTCTCCAAATATCGATATTTCGGTTGTTGCAACGATTTCGAGTACACATACACGTTCTCGAAACGTACACCGTGCGGACTTTTCAGCAAGCTTATCAAGATGTTTGTCTTGCCGCAATTTCGACGGCCCGCAGATGATGCCGCGTATAAAAATCGGTAGCAAGCCTCCATGTTTGCGCACCTCTTTCGTTAACGGCATCTTATCGTCAAAGTTTGTCACTTTGATCGTCCGCGATTGTCGTACGAACCGCATTTTACCTCCCCTCCACAACGAATGAAATGCAGTATCGAGAAAGCTGGCCTATTTATAGAGACGCGTAGAGCTGAGATGCTCAGTCGTTAAAATGTTTTTGCTCGTGTCGGATAACAGCGATATTTACGATTTAACCACCGAGCAGTTAAAGTATATACCAAAGGTCATTCTACTGCAACAGTTTTATAATCACATAGATTATTTGTGGGATAAGCTTCCCGAACATATCAAGGCAGATTCGGAGGTTCAACAATATTGGCGCTGTTTAATACATTATAATTTGCCGTGTCAGCAAACGCACATCGACGGTCCGCCGCCGTTGATAAAAAACTGCGGCGAATGCCGCCGAAGATAGGCCGAGGTTTGTTGAATCGCGCGATAAACGCGCTTCCGATCGAATTACATATCCCCGGCTATCAATTTTGCGGACCGGGAACTCGCTTAGAAACACGATTGGCAAGAGGTGATCGGGGTATTAATCCATTGGACGCAGCGTGTCGCGAGCACGACATAGCCTACTCGCGTAGGAACGATCTTGCAGAACGACACGTGGCAGACAATATACTCGCTGCGAAAGCGCGAAAACGTGTCACCGCGAACGATTCGACTCTCGGAGAGAGAGCTGCGGCTACAGCCGTCTGGGCGGCCATGAAGGCTAAAACGAAACTCGGTATGGGTTTGAAAACGAAGAAAAAGAAGAAGACCAAGCAAATACTTCCGGTAGCGAAACGCGGCGGTATCCTACCGATCCTGCCGTTATTAGGCTCGTTGGTCGGCGGAGCGGCGGGAGTCGCAAAGGCCGTGAATGATAACAAAGCCGCGCGGCGTCAGCTGGAAGAGATGCAACGTCACAATCGCGCCATGGAAGGTCACGGACTTTATCTCGCTCCATACAAACGCGGACGGGGAGTCTCGAGGAAAAAAAACGTCGATGAGACGCTAAAAATCCCCAAGGGTGTAACTACCAACGTGCAACTGCAACAATTGGCAAAACGTATGCGCATTCCATATTTTAGAGGTATTTTCATGCGCGATTTGTTACCGATCGGCGATATACGTCGAAACGAGAGCGGTATCGTGAATTTGGATAATACTGAGGGACCGGGTACTTACTGGGTGGCGTACGCGAAGAGGGGAAATCGTGCCATATATTTCGACAGTTTTGGCAATCTTCGAACACCGAGAGAATTGGCGCAGTATCTAGAGAACAATGTAATAGAGTACAATTGCACGCCTTATCAGCGATACGATCAGAGCAATTGCGGACAACTGTGTCTGCGTTTTCTACAGTCGGTTGACAATCAATTTAAAGACCGGCGTTACGCTGTTTAATCTCAGTATTCATTCAAACATGTCACTGACATTTACGCTCACCGGCAAGAGCAGCATCCTCGCGGTAAGCTACTTTTCCGCCGTGGATTTGAGCGATGGCGATTACGAGCTCGGTCTGACAGATTTTGAAACCTATCACACGATACCGAATGTAAATTCGTCGAACAATAAATTCTACTATGGCGACGACGACAAAGAGATTACCATTCCCGAAGGATCGTACGAACTGCGTGATATAGACATGTATCTGAAACGCGCTCTTTTATGGGACCAACCCAATAATGTCTCGACAAACGAAGATGACTCACATTTATTGATTATTATTCGAGCCAACAACAATACGATGAAGAGCGAGATCAAGTGCGCTTATCTGATAAATTTCACAAAATCGAACAACATTGGATTGCTGCTGGGATTTTCAGCGAATCGTGTGCTAAAGTCGCGACAATGGCACGAATCGGATGTTCCGATAAATATCATCAACGTAAACATCATTCGCATAGAGTGTAACGTGACCGCTGGTGCGTACAGCAACGACAAGTACGTGCACACGATACACGAGTTTTCACCGATGTCACGTCTGACGGTACATCACTTTAGCCGCATAAATTTTTTCTTTTTTTTATCCTTGTTGCACAGCACCTGAAAAACAATATTAAATTATAATACACTCTTTAATTTAACTGTCACAACAATCACTCAGCTGACACGCCCTTATGTGTTCTTAAAACAGCAAAGACAAGCCTAAAGAATATGACCACCTAAAGGCTCATTTTCAAGCTTAAGCCCCATTTTCATAAATCAGACTATGAACTTTGGACAATTACTTATTAAAAGTCCCCAGAGTCAATAAAATTAACTGCTTATTGCTATTCATTTATTATACAAACCTTATAAGATTCATTATGCAATATAAATTCAGTTTGACTGGGATCTAACGGAAAGAAACGCCATTCTATAAGAATGTACCAAGAAAATCGAAATAAAATATAAATCAATTAATTAATGGCAAACCAATTGTAAGAATATAACTTCTTATGTCCAAAGAATATTACCACACCGAAATAATAATTATTTCATTAACATTTTTTAAACACAATTGTTATAAACAATTAATTTACATTATTAACAGACCTAACTAATATCACCATTGAAACCATTATTAAAGGTCCAACAACTTTTGTTAATAAACTTTTCTTATATCTTTTAAAACAAACTAATTAACAATAAAAATTATTGTAAAATTATTATTAAAAATAATTAATAAAATCACTACAGACACTTGGCAGAACCTGTCAAGTAATCCTACAAAACCCCTACTTAATATCTCTTTTCAATTTTAAGATATAATTAAAAATTATGGAAATCCATAAAACACAAAAATTTTAAACAACCTAAAATATAGTGCTCAATTACTTAAATACAACAAAAGAAATCCCATCTTTCTATTCCTTACCGTTTACGAGTTATGAATTATTAAAGTTTTATGTCCGCCATCTTGAATTTCCTACCATTTAAACTTAGAAAGACCAAATTACTTTTACATTAATATTTGACCCTTTTAAACATTTTAAGATTAACAAATTTCATTTTTGAACGAAAATTTTGACACCTAATTATTATGATAAAAATGGAATCCGCTATGTTTCTAAACACTGATAGCGTTAATCCCGATTTTCTAATTGTACTAATTAATTTAATAAACGAGATTGAAAGTTATTCATTTAGCAAATGACTTCAGTACGAGAGACGAGGATAGTTTAATACCAACCCGTAGAGAGTAAGACGAAGATAGCCATATAGATTTCTAATAAAATTAAAATAAAATAGAAAACGAATAGTCCGTAATAAAAACAATAAAGGCGCATATAAAGAATAATTATTAGAATCATTTGATAGAAAAACATTTACTACATAATCATTTATTTTTGCAACCTATTTTTATAAACAATTATAAATAAATTATTAACCATGTCAATAAATATTTTTAACCTGTACTCCAGGTAATGTATTGTAACTTTTATGTAAACTAAAATATTGTTACTTCATTAATAAAAGCTGTATAAATACAAAGAATATTACAGGGCCGTATAACAAATTTCCTTTACACTACCCCCCTAAACTGGCAACCCAGGTTGGGCTGCTTATTTAACTATTAAACTCGTTCTGGTAAATACAGATTTTAACCACGCACAACGACTTTACACCAGCACCCCTATAAAAAATAATGATAACTTTTATTCTTGCAATTGTTTACTTACCAAATATTTATAACAATAAAATAAATTTTTATATAAAAAAATAATTTTATTATAAAAACAAAACCGCGTGAACAAAAAGAATATAACCACATCAATATGTGAATTAAAAATTGCCAAATTGTTTAACAAATAATTTGTTACTAATAAATACTTATATTAACAATAAAATTTTTTAATGTTATATTATACTTTAGTGAAAGTCCTGCAATATATTTTCTATACACCCTCATCAAATTCCCGACCGTTTCCAAGATATAAAAATAATAAGAATCTTATTACATAAACAATATAATTTCATTGATCTGCCATACTAATGGGAATGCTAACCATCTCTACTTACATATAATATTATTAACATAATATTAGGTTCATTATTACTACTGCTAACAACACTTTTTATTAACATTGTTATTAACTAATATATTTATATATATACTTACTGAAAATAATATTATTATCGAGCGTCAATCGCCGAAGCGTCACTCACGAACCTGAAAAGGATAGAATTGTATCATGCGCCACGTAGAAACGCGAATCCAAGCGAGATGCGAATATTAGTAACTGTTAGACAAGGAGAGCAATATCTTTGATGCTTTGGACATGCTATTAATTATTTTAATTGTATAATTGAATTATTCTACTTTATGTAAAGTATGTCTAAAGGAAGTTAAATAATATTTAACATATATTTGTATACTTTAAACTCAATTTATTAAAGATTTCTTATATTCCTTTGAAACAAAAATCATGTTGAGATTTTATAATGAAAGAAGATATTACTCTCGTTACGAATCGCTACTAGAATAGAAATAGAAACGAGGTTACTAAGTGACTCATTTGAGTGGAATCCAGTCCTCGCGTAGAACCATATATGGACATGCCGAGGTGAAGCGAAGCCCATGACCATATAAGGTAAAGAATCAAGACACCACCTTATGACTCATTGCTGGCAAGCGAGCCGCACAGGTAGAAGTAGACTCATATCCGTTAGACACCGCCCTATGACTCATTGTAACGAGGTGCGGTCACCTCCCACTACCGTTTCCAGAAATATATAAAGGCACCGTTCGCCCACTCGACTGAGAGTGTGGAACGGGCCAAGAAACCTTACACATCGTATACTACTCGTTCCATCCTCCACATAAGCCACTTGTATCTTGGAATTCTACAATAAATATTATACTCTTTTATATAAAAAAAAAGGAAGATAAAATTATTGAAACACCTACCTTCAACGGACCCGAGGAGCCATAGTCCACATCGCCGAACAACAGCTATTTATCCTGGGGTTTTACCCCCTTAACAGCGGAAGAAGAACCCATTCGACGAAGACGTTCTGCCGGATCGAGCCACCTCGCATCACCCAGGACGTCACACCGAGCGTGCCTCCAGGATATAAGATATCGGAAACGCCGGCACAGATCATTTACCTTCCGATCATCGTACGGAGCATTTCGGACTTGACGCTTCGCGTCGTGGATCAGGACGGTCGATTGATTGATTTTCGCGGAGAAGAGATCACCGTTAGACTGCATGTACGAAGACGACGGCGATAACGTGAGATGCTTGTACTGAACGAAGCTGAGCAGGTGCGACAGACGAGAAACAAAAAGACAATCCGATCATCAAAGAAGAAACTCACTGCGTCGAACGTTGAATTTTTGAAATTATTGGGTTTTGTCGTACAAAATGGCTAATATCTTAAACATTGGTGGTGAACCGATCTTTGACGACAGCGTCGTCAAAATTGAGACACACACGTACAATCCGTACGCCAACACAACGTTTGGACATAACGATGAGATAAGAATACCCATACAACAGCAGGATTTATACACGTTGCCGTGTGAAAGCTTTCTCTACGTTGAAGGACGATTGGTAATAAAGAGAAGGAATGATGAGTCTCAGGCAACGCTTGCGAATAATTGCGTGGCGTTCATGTTCGATGAGATTCGATACGAGCTCAACGGCGTGGAGATTGATCGCAACAGAAACGTTGGAATAACTAGTACCATCAAGAACTACGTATCGCTATCGTATAATGATTCTCAACTCATGCGGAATGCTGGCTGGGACGTTACATCGAGCATACCGGAAGGATACTTCAACTTTTGCGTACCGCTCAAATTGTTGCTGGGCTTTTGCGAAGATTACAAACGCGTCGTTGTTAACGCTCGTCACGAATTAATTTTGATACGAGCGTGTAGCGATAACAATTGCATTGTAGGAAATCCGGCGACAGAGCCGGAAATCGAATTGTTTAAAATACAGTGGCGAATGCCTCACGTCACATTAAACGAGATCAATAAGCTATCCATGCTACGGGTCTTGGAAAGCGGGCGATATCTTAGTGTCAGTTTTCGTTCGTGGGATCTGTACGAGTACCCCATGTTGCAGAGCACGACCAAGCATTCGTGGGCCGTCAAAACGGCGACTCAGCTAGAGAAGCCGCGGTACGTTATCTTTGCGCTGCAGACCGGCCGCAAGAATATCATGTCTCAAAATGTTAGCGTATTCGATGACTGTAACTTGACCAATGTCAAACTTTATCTAAACTCCGAATTTTATCCGTACGACGACATGAATCTGGATTTTACTAAAAATCGATACGCCGTTCTTTTCGATATGTATGCGCGTTTTCGTAAAACTTATTACGGATACGATTCCATCGATACGCTTTGCAGCTTGTATATATTCCTGATGGAAGGACCTTTTGTTGTCATCGATTGTTCGCGACAAAACGAATCTGTCAAGAGCGCCACCGTGGATGTGCGAATAGAATTTGATTGTAAAGAAAATGTACCTGCAAATACTACCGCCTATTGCCTCATCTTGCATGATCGTGTAATCGAATACTGCCCGCTGTCTAATGTAGTGCGCAAACTCATGTAAATTGCAATATCAGCAGATATAAGATACACTGATGTACCGCGATAAAATACAGATTGCCCCATCGTTTCGTCATGATCGTACCGACGTTTGTCGATCTGCAGGGATTCACCGTCGGGATGAAATTTGTCGTGAAAGAGGCGGTTCTGAGAAACGGGACCGTTTTGGCGCATTACATTTTTACATGTCCCATGCCATGGAGTCTCCTCGCGAAATCCGACAAATCATGCGCTTTCTGGTTGATTGCGAATCACCATGGACTACGATGGGAGGACGGAAACGTGCCCCACAGCATGGCGAAACATCTAATTACATCGGCTGTACTTGGAGAGGACGATGAGACGTCGACTCTTGTGTACGTCAAGGGATGCCAGAAACGAGAATGGCTGGTGGATCTGCTTGAGAATAAAGCGAGAAAAAATCTAAAAATTGAGACTTTGGATGCAGATTACGAAGATATCGAATCTTTAAATAATATAAATGTTACTAATACTGTAAGATGCGAAAAACATGTTAAGAATTGCGCATTACAAAATGTATTAAAAATATTTAACTGGTGGTCGCGACACCAGAAATAATTTTTTTGAAATAAACTATATATGTACATATAGATGTTTTATTTCTTTTTCCCACATACTTTGTAGTATAATATAGATATTTTAGTTGTTCAAGAGTTGTTTTTAGCTGTTTTTTAGTTGTTTGATAGCTGTTTAAAAGCTGTTTTTAGCTGTTTAAAAGTAGCGGTTCAATAGCAGTTATACAGATCGCAGTTATACAGATAGCTGTTTTAGTTGTTTGATAGCTGTCCAAGAGCTGTTTGATAGCTGTTTTTAGCTGTTTCATAGCGGTTCAATAGCTGTTTAATAGCTGTTTGATAGTTGTTTGTAGCTGTTTTTAGCTGTTTCATAGCGGTTCAATAGCTGTTTGATAGCTGTTTCATAGCTGTTTTTAGCTGTTTTTAGCTGTTTGATAGCTGTTTTTAGCTGTTTTATAGCGGTTCAATAGCTGTTTGATAGCTGTTTCATAGCTGTTTTTAGCTGTTTTTAGTTGTGTCATAGCGGTTCAATAGCTGTTTGATAGCTGTTTCATAGCTGTTTTTAGCTGTTTTTAGCTGTGTCATAGCGGTTCAATAGCTGTTTGATAGCTGTTCAATAGCAGTTATACAGATCGCAGTTTTACAGATAGCAGTTTTAGTTGTTTGATAGCTGTTTTTAGCTGTTTTTAGCTGTTTTATAGCGATTCAATAGTTGTTTGATAGCTGTTTCACAGCTGTTTTTAGCTGTTTTTAGTTGTTTCATAGCAGTTCAATAGCTGTTTGATAGCTGTTCAATAGCCGTTATACAGATCAAATCATCGAAAGTCAATAACGCGATATCGTTTTCAAGAACTTACGTGCCTCGCGGTGACTTCATCGCACACGTGCAAAACTGCCCATCGCAGATTTTTCGGAAGGCGCAATAGGCATGGATGCTGAGATCACAATAAAATTAGATATGATAAACAAACAACGTGACAATAGTGAGATGTAGAAAGATGCATTTGATGGTGCGCTCAGTAGTCGAGAATTGAAAGTAAGAGTCGGTTGGCGTGCTTGATCGTGTTTGGACGTGTTTGTCTTGTCGAAAAAATTATTTTCTTAATGCTACTGTGCACCAAATTTAACGTGATATGAGCGACGAGTACAAGGAACTTTGCAAACCGGTGGTTAATTCAAAATTCAAGATTGTGAAAATCAGTGAACCGTTTGGGAGGAATTGTTACGACGTAACGAGATATCTGATCCGTCGCGAAATCGGAATCGCCGATCACCAATCGAACCGAAATTTTCTCAAGTTCCAAATATACTAAGAAAGAATAGAAGATGTCGTTTTCATGAGCGGTAGAGAATACAGCGTCTAATTGATTTAGACGCGTTAGTGCAACACCGCAGTTTCATTATTATTTTATGATTGAACATTTTTTTTTAACGTGACATGAGCGACGAGTACATAAAATTGTGCAAACCGGTGGTTAATTCTAAATTCAAGATCGTGAAAATCAGCGAACCGTTCGGGAGGAATTGTGGCAGATTGGATTTGTGGAGAGTCGACGTACCGCGATATCTGATCCGTCGCGAACTCGGAATCGCCGATCTCCGATCAAACCGCGAGTTTCTCGATTTCCAACTATTATGGACCTCTGGATATTATTATGAGTCTGGATATTATTATTGAGTTTAGCGCGTGAGTGCAATACCGCGGTGTAAATTAAGAGACTGGCCTGTATTCTGAAGGTGACTGACTCAAGAGCCAAAGGTTTTTGGTTCAAATCCCGCGGTGGTAAGCGAATTTTCTATGTATAATATAAATTTAATTAAACGCGATTGTGAGCGCGAACGGGGGCCGGGGGCCGGGAGAGATAACGCGAACGGGGGCCGGGAGTCGGGCGCGCGAACGGCGGCCGGGGGCCGGGAGGGACCGCGAGAACAAGAAGACGCGCGCGACCGGGGGACGAGGGAGAGATAACGCGAGCGGGAGCGTGTGACGTCACGCGGACCGGCGCAGCCGTTGCACGCGGACCCCTCCCGCGGCGAAAACGCGGTCGCCCCGCGGCGCCGGAAAACCCCCTCGCCCCGCAGCGCCGGAAAACGCGGACCCCCCCCTCCCCGCGGCGCCGGAAAACGCGGACCCCCTCGCCCCGCGGCGTCGGAAAAACGCGGTTCCCCCCTCCCCCTCCCCGCGGTTCCCCTTTTCCGCCCGCGGTTTCCCCCGCCCGCGCCCCCCCTTGCCCGTGGTTTTCCCTCGTCCGCAGTTCCCCCCCCGCCCCTTACCCCCCTCAGATCCCATAGGTTGGGGTAGAACTCTCTTAGCTTACCTACTCACGTAAGTACAATTGTTGAAAAAATTTTCCCGCTGCCACGCACCTTGCCAAAGTTGATTATTTTTTAGGTAACAAACATGCTCTCACATTTCAAGAGCTACAGTAGCGCAGGTGCATCCAAAAAGAAATTTTAAAAGGTGAAAGTTGAAGTAAAAAAAACATGTTTCTAAGATTATTTTTGACGGAGATATCGTCGGTAAAATTTTGGTAATTGTATAGAAATTTTCTATGCCGTATAAGTTTTGAGCAGTGTGTATCAACAATGTTGATATTATCCAGATTCCCAGTTTTGCTTGCTCCAGTTCGATCGCTTCGGACAACGCTTTGAAATTGCCAGCGCAGAAACCCTACAGAAGAGATGACACAAAATTTTGTAAATTCGCAGATGTAAAAATTAGATGCTACAACTCTTTTTTTTCCAATACTTACGTTATGGTTGCGCCTCTGTATAACTTTTATAAACAGCGTGGACCGATAGATCTTGCATATTTTTTGTAAATATTTGTAGATCATTCTCATCGTAGTCAAAAACCCGGCCCGCCCAACATCACTACACTACACGATTACACTGACCTAACCTCTCGGGTGCTGTCACCTGTCACGCCTGTCACTGTCGCCGTCCCCGGCGTCTCCGCGAGCGCCGGAATTCAACAGCACCACCTACCTTGACATCCAGCAACTAAACTAGTGCTCACCGATTCTTACACATACATACAGAACGCCTGCTCTAGGGCTACCCGCTATACTGATCCGTATGTTTTTGGCTGAATTCGGGGAGACGCGTAACATGTGCATATGAAATTTTCTAACATACTTTTCTCTTATACTAAAACTCGCAGCTCATTTCTGCAAGCACAGGATTCTTCTTTATTGTATTTCCGTGACGGCTGCAAGGTTTTTGTATACGTACACAGTCTAAAACTTTTATCTGCAGCAAATGTTGTCATGAGTTGACCGCAGAATCGAAAATAAAAATGTAATTTTCTAATTTTTTTCGTTTTTCATACGCAATTGGTGCCTGCCGTCTTCGTTATCGTCCGTACTTTAATTCTGGACAAAAAATTTTTAATTCGGTGAAATCAATCAAAAGATTTGTGTGTTTGAAAATTTTGTGGTAAAACAGACCTGTCTCCAGCATCCCCTTAACGGTTTCATGTTTCGTTGTCGCCGTTTCTGTTTCTAGTGCATCGTTCATAGCAGTTTCTAAACAGTTCATAACCGTTTCTGAACAGTTTGTAACCGCTTCTGAGCTGTTTTTGAACCGTTCAACAACCGTCCGACAACCGTTCTTGAACCGTTCGTTGTCGTTTGTCGTCGTCAATTAACCGTTTCTTGACACTCATCGTCGTTCGATAGTCGTTTCTGAGCCGTTTCTTAACCGTTCGTTAGCCGTTTCTAATTATAACGCTCGTACGTCCTTCTCGAACGCGGTAACCTTCCCGCCTGACTCTTTCCGTTGATCTCTGAAACTTTTAACACACTGATCCACGTTATATAGTTTGTTAACCGCGTCACCGTTAGTCTCAAATTGCGCTACGCGACGAATTTTGCGCGACCTTGCGTCAAAGTCCGTGGCGTTGCGACACAGAGCGTTGTCGCGCACAAAATTTTTCACTAATCCGCTCCACCGATGGTACGAAATGGCATTTGTTGCCTCTTCGCTCTGCTCGAACAATCCAAATTTATTGATCGGCATTTCGACGCTGATTGAACGATTCGACGCTGGTCTTGTTGTCGTGGGCATTGTTGCCAGCTGGACGTGAAGCGTCGAGCAATCGCAGATTTGGAACTCGTTGGGGTCGTCCTAGTGCACGTAGTCGATTTTATTGTCGGTTATCGTCATCGCGCGAAATGCAAATAATCCCTCTTCGGATTTTTTCTTCTTGGATTTGGTCGATATCAACGGTGCGATTACCCGTGTATACTTGTATCTTTTGTTGCCCATTACTCGCTCGCGAGGGTCGTGCTTAAATTTATGAGCGAGCACTCGTTACCAACAGCATGGCTCCTGTACTTTTGCTTATCGTCTTTCGTGTTGATCTCGACATCGGGTACTTTCTTGAAGATTAACTCGTAAATACCGAGATGTGCCGGCGTATCCTACGCCGTCGATATAAATGTTATCCGCGTTGTCCACGTCAAAACGTTTATTACCGAGCAACATTTCATTCTTGCCGAGATAAACGCCATACACGATGTCCATTGTTGGATAGGCGCCCAAAACGGACGCGATGTACACTCGGCTTATTGGACCCAAGTGACTTTGCAACGTTTCTATAAACATTTCTCGACCCTCCGACATTTGCAACTGCTTTTGAACGGTCGTAGCGATCGAGTCGTCCGTGGTTTCGAAAACATTCATGTTTGCGAGTAATTCGTGACTTGTACGTTGCACGGTTCACGTCGCCGCGGACGGGTGTAAAGATTATCGGTAGTACTCTCGCTCGTTTCGACTGATTAGATTTACACGGTGTCGATGAGAAATCCAATCAGGAGTCTAATCGTTCCCTCTTTTTCTTCAGTATAGCATCCTTCTTCTCCTCCTCCTCCTCCCCGCGCTGTTGAACGGATAGCGTTTCGATTTTCGCGTCAGCGTCGCTTTCCGTCGGCTCCTCTTTCTTCACCGCGATTAAGCTCGAGTTGTCGACAATCTTTTTCAGCGGCCCGATGAGAGGTCTAAAGTGCGTGTCCAACTCAATGTCCTTCTCGATCTTACCGGTCTTCAAAGCGCGAAGTTTCTTGCAAATCAAATCACTCGTTTTCGCAATATCCTTCACGATCTTTTCGCGTTCGCGAATATTCTCGCTCCCGTTGATCGCAGCCATCGCGGGGAAAACAAAGCAGAGTGTCGACCTCTCTATAATGCTAACATTTCACCTTCGACGACGTATCGGCGACGACTGACCGCTTTTGCGGTATCGCGAAAACGTTAAATCTTTTTTTGTATCAGCCGTTTGAAAGCGCGCTGTACTTGTCTATCACTACGAATCCGTACTTGCATTGCCAACAAGCGTGGCACAACGAGCAAATTTCATCGTACGACATGTCGGTATTTACGTAATCGTTGTACACGTGTTTCAAATTAGTGCCATCCTGTTTAAATAGGCTCAGCAGATTCGCGTTGTCACGTATCAGATGTTTAGGTATTCTCGCGTACGTCTGACAGAGATAAAAGCAGTCGACGCTCAAGTGCCTGCCCATCGAAAAATACTCTCTCACAGTGTCTTGCTTATCGCACGCCACGTCATCGAAGACAAAGATCGAGTTTGGACACGCGTCGCTCGCTGGAATGACGTCATTGTTATTAGAGAAGGTGTAATAGCCGATTTTGTCGATCGATGTCAATAAATTTTCCAGATATCGGTATTTCGGTTGTTACAGCGATTTCGAGGATACGTACACGTTCTCGAAACGTACACCGTGCGGACTTTCCAGCAAACTTATCAGAACGTTGGTTTTACCGCAATTCGAGGAATCGCAAATAATCGTTCGTATAGTAGTCGGCAGCATTGTACCGTGTCTGCGCCTTTCCGCGTTGCCCTCCATCGACCGTGATCTGTCGTCGCAATTCGTCACGCGAATCGCCAACAGTTATCGCACGAATCTCATTTTTTTTCTTGCACTTTGTACGACTGAATCGAACTTTCTCGTTGGAACGTCTTATTTCTTTATAAGTGAGCGGCACCGCAAATCGCTCAGTCGCAAAGATGTTCGTTTTGCTGTCGAAACCTTCGGATATTCGCGATTTTAGCGCCAAATGCGGCAAATGTCAACAAAAATAAAAACAGGTAGAGGTCTGTTTAATCGCGCGATAGGCGCACTTCCGACGAAATGCACATTCCTGGCTATCAATTTTGCGGTCCGGGTACTCGTCTACGAGAACGATTGGCTAGAGATGATCCGGGTGTAAATCCATTTGACGCGGCGTGTCACGAGCACGACATAGACTATTCGCGTAGCAAAAGCCTCACCAAGAGACACGCGGCAGACAAGATACTCACCGAGAGAGCGCTCGGACGCGTCATCGCGAGAGATTCGGCTCTCGGAGAGAGAGCGCCGCTACAGCCGTCTGGGCGGCTATGAAGGTTAAGACGAAGCTCGGAATGGGCTTGAGTACAAAAAAAACACGAACGAGGAAAAAGCCGACAAAAAAACGGATATTTCCGGCAGCAAAACAAGGCGGCGTATTGCCGATTCTACCGTTGTTGGGAGTTCTCGGTTCTCTGGTCGGCGGAGCGGCCGGAATTACAACGGCGGTGAACGCTAGCAAAGCCGCGCGGCGTCAGCTGGAAGAGACGCAACGTCACAATCGCGCCATGAAAGGTCGCGGAATTTATCTCGCTCTGTACAAATATAAACAATGACTGTATCTCGGCCAGCACAAACGCGGGCGAAGAATAGCGTTGAAGATTAAAAAAAAAAACATCAAAGAAGTCGTTAAATATGCCCACCGGTGTTACAACTAACGTACAATTGAGTCGACTGGCAAGGCGAATGCGCGTACCGTTTTTCAGAGGTGTTTTCATGCGTGATTCGTTACCGATCGTCGATGACGTACGTCGAAACGAGAGCGGTATTGTGAATTTGAACAATGCAGCGGGCTCCGGTACTTATTGGGTAGCGTACGCCAAGAGGGGAGATCGAGTCGTATATTTCGACAGTTTCGGCAATCTTCGACCACCAAAAGAACTAGTGCGATAATTCGGACCGAGCGTGACGAAGATTGAGTACAATAGCACGTCTTAACAACGATACGATTAGAGCATCTGTGGACAATTGTGTCTGCGATTTCTCCGGACGATCGACCACGATCGACGTTAAAAAACCTGACGACGCGCCGTGTGGAGACTCAGTGTTCGTCGAATGGTTTCCGTCAACATGTCTATAACGTTCACGCTGACCGGGAAGAGAAGCATCCTCGCGGAGCACTATTTTCCCGCCGTGGATCTGAGCGACGGTGACTACGAGCTCGGTCTAACGTATTTTGAGACTTATCACACGATTCCGAACGTGAATTTTTTCAAATAATAAATTTTATTTCAACGAAGATGACACGAAAATTACGATACCCGAGGGATACGTACGAGATACGGGCCATACACAAATTTTTGAAACGTAAAATTTCATGGAAACGTCCGCGACGCGTGGTTCGTTCCAACGACGACCGTATGTCAATCGCGGATATCGCGTGAGAGGAGACCATTCGCGCGATCGGCTACGAAGACGAAGCCGCGGAATACCCGATAGTGCTCCGCGCAAATTACAATACGATAAAGAGCAAGCTCAAGTGCGCTTTTAGAGTGAACTTTAACAAACCGAGCAGCGTCGGATCGCTGCTGGGATTTTGTCGTCGAGACATATATTGCAGCCGGGACAGTGGTACAAATTGGACGCACCGATTAATATTATCAACCTTATTGTGAGCGCCCAACGAATTAGAGATTAAGTATTGCACTGGCAAATCCGAATTGCCTCCTATCTGAAATATGACCCTAACGACAAAGACCGCTGACACGAAGACCTGCACAAGTTTCGCGAATGACCACATATGGTCATCCCGGACATCACCTGCCCGTTAGACCTTTGATCGCGGTATCAAAAACGCTGACAACTAAGCCAGCAATACCGCGCGGATAAAGCGCCCGCCTTTTTGACGAGCGGCGGGCAGTCGTCAGTTAACAATGAAACGGTAACGTGCGTTTAACATATAAAAGTGTTTCAACTTCGCGAGTATCGGAACTAAGATAAAGGAGAACTGTTGTAAAGTATCAAAAGGAAATATATTTGGCTCAATTGTTGTACACATCGTGATGACTTATTCTCCGACCCGGAATCCTCGAACCCTGTGCCGGAACACTCTCCGTTTACGGCACAACAACCTAAACATTATCCGCGTGGAGTGTAACGTGACCGCGGTGCGTACAACAACAGCAAACGCGTTTATACGATACACGAATTTTCACTGAGCGTACCACCGGGATATAAGATATCGGAAACGCCGGCGCAGATCATTTACCTGCCGATCATCGCGCGGAGCGTTACAAATTTAACGATACGCGTCGCTGATCAAGACGGACGATTGCTCGATTTTCGAGGAGAAGAGATCACCGTCAGATTGCACGTACGACGGCGAGAGTGATAACGCGGCAGCCGTGTGCGTGAGTGTACGCGCGACATATAAGATGCTAGTGTTGAACGACTCGGAGCACGCGACAGAAGGATTACGGCTGCGCCGATCGACGATATCATCAAGTCGACATTCGGTGGCGTTAAACAAGAGACGAGAAAGAAGCTCAACGCGTCGAACGTTAAGTTTTTACTATCTCTGGGATTCGCGGTGCAAAACATCTAAACGCGTGAACGATGATTGAAATTCTCAACATCGGAGGCGAGCCGGTCTTTGATGATCGCATCGTCAAGATCGGACTCACACGTACAACCCGTACGCCAACACAACGTTTGACTATAGTGACAAGATACGAATACCCATACAACAGCAGAATCTGTATACGTTGCCGTGTGAATGTTTTCTCTACGTCGAAGGAACATTGACGGTTACCAGAGCAGCCGGTCAAGCCGATAACGTGGTATTGGGTACTAATTGCGTTGCGTTCATGTTTGATGAGATTTGATACGAGCTCGACGGTATGAAGATTGATCGCTGCAAAAACGTAGGAATAACCAGCACGCTCAAGAACTACGTTACGGTATCGTCCGACAGAATCGTGATCCTGAGAAACGCTGGCTGGGATCCACAGAATAACGCGAACGGATATTTCAATTTCTGCGTACCGCTTAACTTGTTACTGGGATTTTGCGATAATTACAAACGCGTGGTGATCAACGCTCGCCATGAATTGATCTTGATACAATCGCGCAACGACAACAATTTCCTGGTGGGAAGTCTTGCGTTGGAACCTACTATCAAAATACTCAAGATACAATGGCGAATGCCTCACGTGGTATTGAACGAGATCAACAAGCTGTCGATTCTGAGCACCTTGGAAAACGGACGATATCTAAGTATGGGTATCTGTTCGTGGGATCTGTAAGAGTATCCCCGGTTGCAAAAGACGACTAAACACTCGTGGGCCATTAAGACCGCAACTCAGCTCGACAAACCGCGATACGTCGTCTTCGCTCTACAGACGGGTCGGAAGAACGTCATGTCTGCCGACACAAGCCGATTCGACTGCAACTTGACCAACGTAAAACTCTATCTAAGCTCGAAAGTTTATCCGTACGACGACTTGAATTTGGACTTTGATAAACACAGATGGGCGATTCTGTACGATATGTACGCGCGTTTCTGCAAGGGCTATTACGGATACAAATATATCGAACCGAATATCTCACCGTTTCGACTTTTCTACGTAACGGTCCGTTTGTGATCATCGATTGCTCTCGCCAAAACGAATCCGTCAAGAACGCCACCGTGGATGTCAGAATAGAATTCGATTGCATGGAGAACGTACCCCGTAATACCTCCGCGTACTGTCTTATCATACACGACCGCGTGATTGAGTACAACCCATTGACGAACGTGGTGCGCAATATTGTCTGAGTGTTCGCGGCAACGTCGACGTGAATATTTTTCTCTCTCTTTTTTTCACTTCCCGATACAATTATTTAGAGAGGCAAGGGAGGGAGGGAAAGTATAAATCAGAGTGTCATTCCTCTGGATTAACGCATCGATGAAAGAAAGATAAAGAAATCTCGTCATGTCCATACCAACATTCGTGAACCTGCAAGGATTCCTCGTCGGAATGAAATTTGTCTTAAAGGAGGTGGCGGTGCTGAGAAAAAGCTGCGTTCTGACGCATCGCATCTTTACGTACCCCATGCCGTGGAATCTACTCACAAAATCCGACAAATCGTGCGCTACTTGGTTGATTGTGAATCACCATAGATTACGATGCAAAAACGAAAACATGCCGTACAGCATGGTGAAACGCCTGATTACATCGGCCGTGCTTGGTGTAGAAGAAGAAGATGATGAAGAAGATGCCGAGATGCCGACTCTCGTGTACGTCAAGGGATGTCAGAAACGAGAATGGCTGGTGGATCTGCTGGAGAATTATGCGAAAAAAACTTAATCGTCGAGACTTTGGATGCGCATTACAAAGATATCGAATCTTTGAATAAACTAGATGTCGCTAATACTATGCGATGCAGAAAACATGTTAAGAATTGCGCATTACAAAATGTAATAAAACTATTTAATTGGTGGTCGCGCCAGAGAGATTTGCAATGTTTAAAAAAATAAATTATATATAACTTTTTGTTTTATTTCTTACCCCCCTTTTCCCCCATTATTACCGTTAGAGTGTTTTACTTCCCCCTCTCCTAAAAAATTCCACTGCGCAGTTTTATAAACATTAATCCCTTCTTTTTTCCCCCACCACATTATTACTTTGGAATGTCGGTGTTGTTGCGTATACTCGATTAATTTTATATGATCAGTCTTGTCGTGATCGCTTGTACTAACGGTCAACTTCACAGAGCTGAGAGGAAAAAATGTTCTCTTTTGAAAGAAGCGGAAGCAGTAGCAGCAACAATGGTAAAAAACGCGTGTATTATTATGTGCCGATTCACGACGTTAAAACTTAAACGTATGAGAACAGACGTAATAGGTAAGTTTTGTTTAAGAAAAAAAACATATAGTCTCCCCCCAGTTTTTATATCTTTGCAAATTGTAATACTTATGAAAAAACTAATTTCATTTTCTTTATACAGCATTTTGTTGGACCGTCGCGCGGTTCGTATACTCAGCAGACGATACGCGTTGACAGCTACAGGATACAAATTCCTCGAAATTGGCATCAATGTAGGCCCACCGAGTTACGTGGAGATTGCCGTTGGAGATCATCGAGGAAAGAAACTGCTGTTATCTCTCAAAACGTGGAAGGCACTCTACGAGCAACGACGAAACATTCAGAATTTCTTTCGCAATGACTACAAAGATTTCCACAGTTTTATAAACGTTGGACAACTAACGGTGAGAATTTGAACGTCGGTTAATAACGTCAAACTGATACGTTTCGAATCTGTAAACGTACGCTTGATAATGACCGAATCGACGTTGCACCGTATGTTCGATCTCGATCGGTGCATCGATGCAAGATTCGATTGATTGGTCAGAATACTTGCGGCAGTCGATGCAAAATTTGCGCAGTTCTCCGATATCGCGTCCACTGTAACGGATCCTAAGGAAGCGTCGAATGTAATATACGCTAGTGTTGTGTGGCGAAAGTTACCGTGCCCTAATTACGACACCTAGCTGTCAGCGTGTTACTTCCGGATCTTGCCAAGGTGGCATTTCGAATCTTGCCAAACTCACCTGAGATGGTCTTCCGGGTTTTGCAAGTGGCACCCAGGTCACTCGCCCGGAAGCAAAAGCGCTAACAGCTAAGTCAGCATCGCGGAAGCTAATGCACGAGAGATAAAAGCTCGCCCTTCCAAAAAGCGGCGGTGTGACGTCCTGGGTGATGCGAGGTGGCTCGATCCGGCAGAACGACAGAAGGTGGCTTCCCGATTTTATTACAGATTTTTACACTTGCGTTTCCTTTTGGGGTTCCTCCGGATTGACCAGGCGCACTCGCGGGCGTTCGTTCAGCGCTGCGCCTGCTCGCTGAGCCCGATCTCGGTTTCTCGGATTCTCTTGGGCTCTGTCGCGTCGTACGTTTTCAGAAGCTCTGTTATCTCTATTAAAATATTGATTTCCTTGATTTCGCAGATTATTATTGTATTGTCTCTTTCGACATTGCTCGAGACTATGGCCAGGGATCTTGCAGTATCGACAAACTATACCAGCGTTTCGCGGATTAGCTAAATTTGGACGATTAAAACGGTTATTATTGTTAAAGTTTATATTTCGCGCGGCATTATTTATCAAAGGATTTCGGACATTATTTACTAAAGGATTTCTGTTCAAAATTCGCGGTTGCAAGGCTTTACATTCTGCACGTACATGTCCAGAATTTTTACAATATGAGCATACCTTTGGTTGCCATTGTACGTGAGATATTTGCGCAAGAGGATTAATAGTACTGCATGAATAAGTATCATGACCATATCCAAGACAATTATTACACCGAATTGATTGCATGAGTCCTTCCGTTATTCTCATACGTTGCGCGTGTTCCTGATACTCCGTTTCAGCTTTAATTGCAGATTCTATCGCGGTGTTTAAAGTAATTGGGTCGCGTGGATACATTCTCGTAAAAATGTCGGTTTTTAAACCAGTTAAAAAGTTTCTTACGGCGTTGCTTTCAGCAGAACTTAAAAATTGTATTGCTTGACCCGGATTTTCGGTTTGATAACAAGATTTTAGCTGTTGCAAGATCATTGATACTCGGCTACCGTAATCGACTACAGATTCGTCGGGATGTTGAGTTACTTTGGCGAGTTCTCCATGCAATTGTGACGAAGAATAAACTGGTGCAAATCTAGTTTTTAAAACCGCTAATAATGATTCTATATCATTATATTCTCCGCTTAATGCCACCCTCAATGCAGGACCGACTAATTTATTTTTAATCATTTGGACAAGTCCATATTCCGCGGTAGGAGAAATCATATTCTTAGCGTTCATGCAATTAGTAGCGAATTGTAAAACGGGCATATTTTTTCCATCAAACGGGAGAATTGTCTCGGATGCATCCCGCAAACTTATATACGGCGCATTAGCTCTTCTATTCGCGTCGTTTGCGTTAATATTCATATCGCCTATTTGTCTAGTTAAATCGTTTATCTCATTGTTCACGGCCATTTTTTATTCATTAAATTTAATCGTTTGTTAAAGGAAATGCAAATATTTTTAAATTTCGCACTTACATGTATTGTATGATAAAAAGTAGAACGAGAGTTATGTGTGACTTCATTGACCTGAAGCTTGATCCACACGCTAACAGTCTTATCCCAGCAACTGCTCTCCGGAAATCCTCTTCTCCTTGTAGAGACAGGATGTGGCGTTGAGAATTCAGCAATCGGCTTCTTTCTGCTACTGACTCGTTCAGTTTCCAGAGATTGAAGTGTAGTCCCAAGGGATGCTTTCTAGATGTTTTGATCCTTTCAGCTGTCCCACGGGGATCACCTTTTTGGCGATCCCACCGCTGCCACCAAAATTTTCGACTTGTGACGTCCTGGGTGATGCGAGGTGGCTCGATCCGGCAGAACGTCTCCGTCGAATGGGTTCTTCTTCCGCTGTTAAGGGGGTAAAACCCCAGGATAAATAGCTGTTGTTCGGCGATGTGGACTATGGCTCCTCGGGTCCGTTGAAGGTAGGTGTTTCAATAATTTTATCTTCTTTTTCTTTTTTTTTTATATAAAAGAGTATAATATTTATTGTAGAATTCCAAGATACAAGTGGTTTATGTGGAGGATGGAACGAGTAGTATACGATGTGTAAGGTTTCTTGGCCCGTTCCACACTCTCAGTCGAGTGGGCGAACGGTGCTTTTATATATTTCTGGAAACGGTAGTGGGAGGTGACCGCACCTCGTCACAATGAGTCATAGGGCGGTGTCTAACGGATATGAGTCTACTTCTACCTGTGCGGCTCGCTTGCCAGCAATGAGTCATGAGGTGGTGTCTTGAAATTCTTTACCTTATATGGTCATGGGCTTCGCTTCACCTCGGCATGTCCATATATGGTTCTACGCGAGGACTGGATTCCACTCATATGAGTCACTTAGTGACCTCGTTTCTATTTCTATTCTAGTAGCGATTTATAACGAGAGTAATATCTTCTTTCATTATAAAATCTCAACATGATTTTTGTTTCAAAAGAATATAAGAAATCTTTAATAAATTGAGTTTAAAGTATACAAATATATGTTAAATATTATTTAACTTCCTTTAGACATACTTTACATAAAGTAGAATAATTCAATTATACAATTAAAATAATTAATAGCATGTCCAAAGCATCAAAGATATTGCTCTCCTTGTCTAACAGTTACTAATATTCGCATCTCGCTTGGATTCGCGTTTCTACGTGGCGCATGATACAATTCTATCCTTTTCAGGTTCGTGAGTGACGCTTCGGCGATTGACGCTCGATGATAATATTATTTCAGTAAGTGTTTATATATAGATATATATATTTGTTAATAACAATGTTAATAAAAAGTGTTGTTAGCAGTAGTGATAATGAGTCTAATATTATGTTAATAATATTACATGTGAGTAGAAATGGTTAGCATTCTCATTAGTATAGCAGATCAATGAAATTAAATTGTTTATGTAATAAGATTCTTATTATTTTTATATCTTGGAAACGGTCGGGAATTCGATAAGGGTGTATAGGAAATATATTGCAGGACTTTCACTAAAGTATAATATAACATTAAAAAATTTTATTGTTAATATAAGTTTTTATTAGTAACAAATTATTTGTTAAACAATTTGGCAATTTTTTAATTCACATATTGATATATTTTTATAAAGTTATTAACGAAGAGTGTGTGTGTGCTATTAGAATTCGTTTATACAAGAATTAGTTTTCTATTATTATATATATTTTATAAATAAACATTTGCAGAAATAAATGTTGTAGTTATTTTTTATAGGGCTATCAATGGAGAGGGTGCACGTGTTATCGAAATTCGTTTATACAAGAATGAGTTTTATTATGGGGTGTCGGGACACGAATAGAGGTATGTATTTCTTCGATTAATTAGGTATAGGAGTTTATTAAAAAGTATGCTTTATATATTATTTTCAAGGAAAAATGTTCAGGTTATTAGTGTATATAAAAAGGGATTTTTAACCATTGTGATTTACGGGACATTATAATCTAAATTCCCCTGTCCTGGGAACTGCCTGGGGATATAGATGTACAACTATGTCACGGGGCAGTTTTCGGGACTTTTGCTTTATACCGGGTGGTTTTCTCTTTAGAATTTTGTGTAGCCTTTATTAATGGACTGACAATGTTTTAACTTACATAAAAGTTATTATACACTTCCTGGAGTATAGGTTAAAAATATTTATTGACGTGATTAATAATTTATTTATAATTGTTTATAAAAATAGGTTGCAAAAATAAATGATTATGTAGTAAATGTTTTTCTATCAAATGATTCTAATAGTCATTCTTTATACGCGCCTTTATTGTTTTTATTACGGACTATTCGTTTTCTATTTTATTTTAATTTTATTAGGAATCTATATGGCTATCTTCGTCTTACTCTCTACGGGTTGGTATTAAACTATCCTCGTCTCTCGTACTGAAGTCATTCGCTAAATGAATAATTTTCAATCTCGTTTATTAAATTAATTAGTACAATTAGAAAATCGGGATTAACGCTATCAGTGTTTAGAAACATGGCGGATTCCATTTTTATCATAATAATTAAGTGTCAAAATTTTCGTTCAAAAATGAAATTTGTTAGTCTTAAAATGTTTAAAAGGGTCAAATATTAAGGTAAAAGTAATTTGGTCTTTCTAAGTTTAAATGGTAGGAAATTCAAGATGGTGGACATAAAACTTTAATAATTCATAACTCGTAAACGGTAAGGAATAAAAAGATGGGATTTCTTTTGTTGTATTTAAGTAATTGAGGACTATATTTTAGGGTGTTTGAAATTTTTGTATTTTATGGATTTCCATAATTTTTAATTATATCTTGAAATTGAAAAGAGATATTAAGTAGAGGTTTTGTAGGATTACTTGACAGGTTCTGCCAAGTGTCTGTAGTGATTTTATTAATTATTTTTAATAATAATTTTACAATAATTTTTATTGTTAATTAGTTTGTTTTAAAAGATATAAGAAAAATTTATTAACAAAAGTTGTTGGACCTTTAATAATGGTTTCAATGGTGATATTAGTTAGGTCTGTTAATAATGTAAATTAATTGTTTATAACAATTGTGTTTGAAAAATGTTAATGGAATAATTATTATTTCGGTGTGGTAATATTCTTTGGACATAAGAAGTTATATTCTTACAATTGGTTTGCCATTAATTAATTGATTTATATTTTATTTCGATGTTCTTGACACATTCTCATAGAACATGGCGTTTCTTTCCGTTAGATCCTGATCAAACTGAATTTATAGTGCATAATGAATCTTATAAGGTTTGTATAATCAATGAATAGCAATATAATCAGTTAATTTTATTGACTCTGGGGACTTTTAATAAGTAATTGTCCAAAGTTCATAGTCTGATTTATGAAAATGGGGCTTAAGCTTGAAAATGAGCCTTTAGGCGGTCATATTCTTTAGGCTTGTCTTTGCTGTTTTAAGAACACATAAGGGCGTGTCAGCTGAGTGATTGTTGTGACAGTTAAATTAAAGAGTGTATTATAATTTAATATTGTTTTTCAGGTGCTGTGCAACAAGGATAAAAAGAAAAAATTTATGCGGCTAAAGTTATGTACCGTCAGACGTGACAGTTGGCAACTTTAAGTCGGTGCAGACCAGTGATCGGCAAAAAAATTTTCATTATTTATTTTTCAATGTCAAAGCAATTATTAATAAGCCAAAATACAATATTAATTGCCAAAAAAATAAAAAAATTTTTTCAATTTATTTTTATTTACCTAACAATTTGTAATTAATTTTAAAAAAAGATTATTTTTACAAAAATTATTGTTTTAACATTATTTTTTAATTCTTAGAAAATTTTATAATAAATCAAAAATTAAAACTAATTTTTCAAAAATAAATATATAAATAAAAATAATTTTTAATTTTTCAAAAAATTAATAATTAAATAAAAATGTTTTCTAATTTTTCAAAAAATTAATAATTAAATAAAAATATTTTCTAATTTTTCAAAAAATTAACAATTAAATAAAAATAATTTTTTATCCTTAAAACAACCTAACTTCCGACGCGCGGATCTAGCTCGCGGCTGGTCAGGGTTTGGAGTAGGCGCGGAGGAAGACACAAGGCGTGATTTAACGATTCAATGTAACAGATTTATTTCACAATGTTCGATGCTATTTTACATATCGTTATTACAGACTGCTCCCGCTGCGATTATGTACGCGGCTATGGCAGCGGCTCGCGGTGCGGCGGTCGCGTATTACGGATGCGGATGTTACAGACTTGCGCGCGCTACGGTTTCATTCGCGGGGATTCGCGGCGCGTGTGACGCGCGGTACGTTGGCGGTAACGCGATTCGAATCGACGGTGTCGGGCGGCTGAGACGCTCAGCGAGCCCAGGGGACCCCCTTGGGCTGGATCGCCTGGATTTCGTCGAAGGGAGAGCGGTACCGTGCGGCCAAGACTCTTGGCGAGGACAGGGCGGTCTCCCGATCCTGGTTCGCGACGGTACAGCGGATGGGATGCCTTGTCGGACGGTTGAGACTCTCAACAAGTCCAGAGACCCTCTGGACTTGGACGTGGCGGCGAGGCGAGGAGCGGTCGGGATGATAAGCCGTCGAGATATACTTGACGGAGGCAGAGACTCTCTTACCCCAGGACTTATCAGCGGGATTCGGAAACCGAGAGCAGCGGATGATCGGTGTGCTGGCTCACGGTGGAATAGCAACATTGATAAATGTTGCTCGCTTATATACCCGTGGCGACGCTTCGTAATCGGTGGCGGGGATACGGGCGCGAGCGTCGCGGCGGAGCGGTGGGGTGGCCGTGGTTACGGCGCGGCGCTGGCGTTCGGCGATTTTCGGGCGGCCTCGGCCTTACTCGGTGCTTCGGCTGCCGCGGTAAGTCCCTTGCGCGGACTTCTTCGCACGCGTTCCTTAATTATTGATAATGGCACGCCGTGCCTTTCTGCACCCGGCGGATGTTCGGCCGGGTGGTATGCGGCGGATTTTGGCCGGGAACAATGCCGTTTCGGGGCGCATTGTTACATTCTTGACTCTGAAACAAGTTGTTTTGGCAAAAACAAGCATAAACATATGAGTAACTGACAATATTACAATCAGAGATACTAGACAAGACGAAGAGAACATCATAAAGTTCTTGAAAATATATCTATAAAATTAACCTAGTCGATATTTATTAGATTATATTAATGAGTATAAAGCTGTTGTTCTTAAATTTTCCTTCCCTTTGAGTGTGCATATAACATTCAATTTTTGTAAATATATGAATGTATTCGAAGTTTCAATTTTATATTCAGAAATACTAAATAAAGCAGTCAATGATTAAAAAATTATATTTATATTATCACACAGTTATCATTAAATCAGTCAACACGGCAATAAATGTGTACATATTTGACTTACAAGAATAATTTATTAACTATTACTTATATATTAATATTAAAATAAAATAATATTAAAAGAGAACAAGAGACCATCGTCGAATTATAGTTCATCTAGTAATTGCAAATTTTCCCAAAAGACACAGTATAAAAAAATTATTTAGTATAGTTAACGTCATCGTTTCTTTTTTACTGCAACTAATATACTTTTAAAAATGAATACTTTACAAATTAATAAATGTTAATTTTCTTAAAAAATTAGTAATATATTTTCTAATAATTATCAAAAAAATTCCTTATTAAAAATTACTAATTTTTCAAAAAATTAAAAATATTTTTTCCCAAATAAGTAATTTTTTTTTTAAATTGACAATTTATTTTATATAATTGTCAATTTTTAAAATATAAGCAATATATTTCTGAATATTTATAAATTTTTCAAACAGAGTATTACATTGTCAATTAATTAATAATTTTTTTAAATTTAGAGCTTAGTATTTTATTAATTACCAATTTTTTTGTTAATTAAAATTAAAAACATTAAAATTTTTTATTTTTGATTAATTACAAATAACCGCCGATATCATTACTAAAAACAAAATTTTTGCCGATCACTGGTGCAGACAATGAGCAACGATGCGATGGATTCCCTTATCCACTTCCTTTGTGTTTCTTCTGACTCTTGCATCTTGACTGGGAGTGCGATTATCTTTGTTGATCTCCCTGTTGTTACTCTAGCTCGCCCGAGGGTTGTGTCAGTCATATCCGGCAATTTTCCCTGCTGCTTCAACATTCGGCTGCCCGGTTCGCAAGGTTCCCCCTGTTGTGAGACGAACGCGACCAGATAGTCCTTCCGTACCAAGAAGTGATCCTTTATTTCGATTATTTGTGCTTTGTTTGGGCGGAGTTCGAAGGGTTCGTTCGGGTTGTCAAAAAGCTCCGAGGCTGAGCCGTCGGTGTCGTTAGTCTCGTCACTATTCAGCACTATCCCTTGGTCTCAGTTTCCATGCTCCTCATTGCCGCTATCGCTATCTGATTCGTCTTCTTCGCTTCCATCGAAGTCGTCGGGGGTGGGGTTTCCTCCTTCTGCGTTGGTGTTGCCAATAACGTTCTCCTCCTCCACTGGGTCGGGGATAAGAGAGGGGTTTCGTGGTCGCTTCGCAGGTGGTCTGACGGAGAACAAGGACTCGTCGGAGTCGGAATCTTGGTGGAGTGCTAAGGGGAGCGCTTGGCGAATGACGGGATTACGAGAGAGCGTCCGCGTTTGCATTTATCTTTCCGGCTTTGTAGCGTATCTCGTATTCGTATTCCAAAAGTTTTAACCGCCAACGGACCAAGCGTGACGACGGGTCTTTTACGGAATTTAGCCACACTAGTGGCTTGTAATCGGTAATCAACTGAAATTTGCGCCCGAACAGATAAGGTCTAAAGTGTTTCACGCAGTAAACGACGGCAAGCAGCTCCTTCTCGATCGTCGAGTAATTCTGTTCCGCGGCGTTGAGTAATCGTGATGTGTATGCAATCGGTAAGTCTTTACCTATGGGGCCCTGGCTCAGTATCCCTCCGATCGCGGTACCTGAGGCGTCCGTCGTGACAACAAAGGGCTTTGTGAAGTCAGGGTGTTGCAGGATAGGGTTGGAACACAATAGGTCCCTTAGGTGGGAGAATGCCGCTTCGTGTTCTTGCCTCCAGGTAAACGCGACGTCTTTCTTTAGTAGGCTTGTAAGTGGCTTCGCGATTTTTGAAAAATTTGGAATAAATCGACGGTAATAACCCGCTAGACCCAGGAAATGCTTGATGTTTTTTGCGTTCTGTGGACCTTTTTGGGCCTCGACCTTTTTGGGATCGGGTTTTACTCCTGCTTCGGAGATTACGTGGCCAAGGTAAGTGACTTCCTTGCAAAGGAACTCACATTTGTCGGCTTGTAATCGCAGACCAGCGTCCTTAAGGCGTTCCGCTAGTTTGTGAAATTTTATAAGATGCTCTTGCAGCGAGCTCGAGTATATGATAATGTCGTCTAAATATACGAACAATTCTACGCTTTGGAGTCCCGTCAGTACTTGGTTCATTAGCCTCTGGAAGATTGACGGTGCGTTTTTCAGCCCAAATGGCATGCGCTTAAAATGATAATGACCGTACGGCGTAGAAAATGCCGTTTTATGCGCGTCAGATTCGTCCATACGTATCTGATGGAACCCCGAGGCGAGATAAAAAACACTGAAGTATTTCGCGTTTCCTAGTTGATCTAATATTTCTACAATGTTTGGCAGAGGGTGCGCGTCACCCACGGTTTTTTTATTAAAGGCGCGGTAATCTATCATGCGCCATTTCTTGTTGCCTTTCGAGTCGGGTTTCTTTTTCACAATCCACAAGGGAGAATTGTAAGGGGAAGTCGATGGTTGGATCACATCGTTATCTAAGAGTTCTTTGACCTGCTTGTGCATTGGCGGGAACCTATATTGTTTAGTGTTTATAGGGATGTCATCGGTGGTAATTATTTTATGTGTTATTTTGTCGGTGTGGTGTAGCTTGTCTCCGGGCAAGCGGAATAAATCGCTATATTTTTCTATGAACGTGCTCCTTTTTTTCGTCATTCAGATGATTTAGGCGGAGCATTCCTTTATCTGGTCGGCGCGCGATTTACTCAGAAACGTCGCCATTACTTGGCGGGCTTTCCTGTCGCTTCTGGTCGTTCTCGGCCCTAAGGCAAAACGGCCAGTTGTGGTTTGTAGGAGGGTTCTTTTATGACCCTTGTTGGACACGGGATACAGGGGAGACAGAGGATGCAGAGGATACAGTGGTGGATGCATGGGGCGGCCCGGAGGTAGAGTGGGTCTCTATCTCCAGGAGCTCGACCGTTGGTAGCGAGATTTCTACATTTCGCTCGCCGGTATTTATGACACCAACGTAGGCTATACCGCCGCGATTCGTGACGACGGCGTCTCCTAGGTAGATGTCGTGCACGTGCATCCGTGGAACGTAACCCATATCGGTTTCCGGCTTACTTACTCGAAGAGGCAAGGTAGTGCGCGTCCTTGCCGAAATTACGAAGGTTTCGGTTGCCCGATTCGTGTCGGCTTTCTTACTGTCGGATACGAGGAGCGCTTAGAATACCGCCGACGCGGTGGATGCAGGGGGTAAGTTATTCCTTCCGTTTAGCGGTATCGCGGTTCCTTTCTACGTTAGGAGGTTTTGGGTGGCGTCGATCACGTAATTGTTGCGCAAAAAGTCGGATCCTAAGATGCCCTCTTGCGAGATTGGGAAGTCGTCTTCCACTATTTGGAACCTAATCTTATGATCTAAGTATGCGATATCAACGGCTCCGAGTGTGTCGATCTTCCCGTCGGTAATTCCTGTGATCGTGATGTCCGCGTTTGTTTCTACGTTAACTAAAGGACAGAGTTTGCTTTGTTTGATTATGTTTGGGGTGGCCCCGGTATCGATCATGAAGGTTGTTTCGCTTATATCCTTCGTTAAATTTACGCTTGGTGCGTGGGAGAAGTCTAACGGGCTAATTGATGCGATTCGGGTTGTTCGTCCTGCAATTCCGTTATCGCTCTTATCGGACAACTGATTTCCCGAGATGTTCCCGCCCGAGGCTCGTCCGCGGTCCTCGAGGGGTGTGGGGAGTTTCCCTGCGGTTGGCGCGAGTTATTATACCGCCGTTTGCGGCACTCTTCTATGTCGTGGCCTACGTTTTTACAGTACCGGCAAGTTTTAACGCTTCTAACTGGAGTTTCGGTGCGCGGGTTATTTGGATATTCTGGGCGACTTCTCTCCGTATTAGTGTAAAGCGGTTCGTTTGTATTGTCGGCGCGGCCTCTTGCGTAGGGTGACCTATTAGAGTCTTTGTAGTGCGGCCGGTTCGTATTTTTATAGCGAGTGTTGTTTGGGATGTAGCGACTATCGGGAGGGTCACGGAAGGTTACTCTGTGCGGCCCGTACCGTTTTCTGTTTGTTTCGACGCGCTTGGGAAAAGGTTTTATTGGCGTGGAATGGGCTAAGGGTCGTCCTGCGCCGTAAACATTCCTTTCGAAACTACGTTCCTTGTCGTTCCTATGGGGCGCTTCAAATCGAGAGTTATCCAATTCTTGCCTCATTGCTAATGCTTTGACGTGAGTAAATGCCGAAAAGGGGTTAGTGTAATGTTCCGGGTGAAGCTGGATGCGGTAGCTGAAGGGTAGACCGTCGCAAAAAAAACGCGCGGTTAGGGCGTCCGTCTCGGTTGTCGTGTGATTACTTAACATTTCGTTGTTACGTCTTTCCTCGTCGAGAATGGAAGAACGTAGGTCTTTTACCCGAGTTATGTAGTCTAAGATATGCTCTCCCGGTCTTAGATAAATCGTACTTATCAGAAAAGAATAACAAGAAAAATTTTGGAATAATAATTAAAGAATTAAATGATCAAATTCAAGACAAATATGTAACGCAAGGCTTTAGGAAATTAAAAAAATAAAATAATACGTTTAAATATTTTACATGCAAGCATATCTGAAAATAATAGCGACATAAAAATACCGTGGTTTAGAATTTGTAGTATTATACGACTTGTATTTTTAAACACGGATATTCAAATTACTGTATGTAAGGGCCAAGTGTGCATACCCGAGCTCGAGGATAGACCGCGTATCATACGTGAGTCCCACGAATTCAGCGTCAGAGGACACAAAGGAATCGCAAAGACAATGGCGTGGATACGTCATAATCATTTTTGGATAAATATAAAAAATTAAGTTGAATTTATTCAAACCTATAGTAGTTGTCAAAAGAAAAAATTAGTACGCGTAAAAACTAAACAACCGATGATTATAACTGACACTCCTGTAGATGCATTTGATAAAGTTGCTATCGATATAGTAGGGCCATTACCTATTACTGACAATGGTAATGAATATATTTTAACAATTCAGGATCAATTAACAAAATATTCAGTTGCCGTACCTCTCGGTCAAGCAAATTCAGAAAAAATCGCAAAAGCATTCACGCGTAGATTTATTTGTCAGTTTGGAAGCTCCAAAGCAATTTTGATGGATCAAAGTTCAAATTTCATTAATTCAATGATAAAGAAATTTGCAAAATATTTTAAAATGAAACAATATTGCACATCTGCTTTCCATCCTCAATCCAATGGCTCATTAGAAAGAAGTCACCATGTATTAACTGAATATTTAAAACATTATATCTCCGATGAACGCGATTGGGATAATTGGCTCGAGCATGCTATGTTTTCATATAACACTAGCGTACAGTGGGGAGCAGAAATGAGTTCCGTTATCCGGTGAGCTACGGTGCAGAACGGTGCAGGCGAGCGCGCTACGTTACCGTCCTACTTACAGCGCGGTCGATAAAAGGTTGAAATACAGAACCGCGAACGCGTAAAAATGGTCAGTCACGCTGTATTGCTCGCGCGCGTGCATCTGATTAAAAAACATTTTTAATACAATTTGATACACACAATTAATATTTATTACATACAATATAACAATCATAGGTGATTATGTAATTATAATTGTATTGTGCATCTGCAACTATCATTTCACCGACTAAATATGTGTTTACTGGAATAATATAATTATAAATAATATAATAATTATAATTACAACATAATTACCTATAATTATTGTATTGTTATGAAAAATTGTTTCGCGATATTTTATAATTTTTACGATGTCGCATTATTTTCCGTATCTTATTTATAAGTAAATAAAATATTAAAATTAAAAGCTAAGTAATGTTACGGCCGATATTCTGAGCAATATTAGGGTATTAATAAAAAGCTATATATATAAATTATAATTATCGAGTCGACGTTTCGATCTACTTGGTCTTTCTCAGGGCATTACATTCAAACTTACACAAGTAATATAAATAAAAAATAATAACTGTTAAAGTTCACATTATCAACACTAAAAATTATAGTCATCGCCGATGGAACGATTACGACACGCAAAAGAAATAAGGTCAAAGCCAACTTCGAATTAAACGTTGTCACAGGCCACATGATTACAATAATTGTTACCGATTACAATAAATCCTGATCTGAGTTGCAGCTGACGGAGTTGCTAATTTCGTGCATTTTCTGTATATTTTAAAAGGGGCAGTCTCCTCTGTATGATCCTGCCTGTATCATCAGCCATGCTCAACGTCGGAAATTGTCATGTCCGATATTAAATGGTGTATATGAAGTTGGCATATCAATTGTCAGCATATAAAAAAAGTGGAGTTCTCTTTGCATACAACCGAGTTCTGGTTATAGTTCCTGATAAATTTTAACAATAGTTCTGGTTATTTGATATAAATATAAACGGAAGTTGAGACACGATATGCTAACTTCCCGCAAAGTCAGCATATCATATAATTTTTTCGAAAATTACTCCATGAATTTTACAGTTTTTGACGAGTTCTATAGTTTTATAACATAGTTCTGACCATTAACTATCTTTAAATAATTATTTACAATTATTATCAGCATATCACTCGTGCTACGGTGAAATGCTATGCTTATGCGATAAGTTCTAGGCTCGCTCAAGGTTTTAAACAATAGTTCTAAACTCCGTGACGATAGTTCCGTACAGTTCTTACCACTGGCTAGCTTTAAACAACTATTAACAATTATTATCAGCATTCACACTCGTGCTACGGTGATATGCTATGCTTCTGCGATAATTGTTAATATTTATTTAAAGGTAGAGAGTGGTAAGAACTGTACGGAACTATCGTCAGGGAGTTTAGAACTATTGTTTAAAACCTCGAACGAGCCTAGAACTTATCACAGAAGCATAGCATATCACCGTAGCACGAGTGATATGCTGATAATAATTGTTAGTAATTATTTAGAAATAGTTAATGGTCAGAACTATGTTATAGAACTATAGAACTCGTCAAAAACTGTAAAATTCATTGGAGTATTTTTTAAAAAAATTATATGATATGTTGACTTCGCGGGAAGTTAGCATATTATCATTTCTCAACTTTCGTTTATTTATGTTAAATAACTAGAACTTGTTAAAATTTATCAGGAACTATAGAACGCAAAGAGAACTCTACTTTTCTTTGATATGCTAACTTCATACACATTATTAAATGGAAGTAGAGATCGGTGTTGCGTCAAGAACCTCTTAAAATATACAGAAAATGCACGAAAGTAGCATCTTCGTCAACTGCAACTCAGATCAGAATTTATTGCAATAGGTAACAATTATTGTAATTATGTGGCCTGTGACGGCGTTTAATTCGAAGTTGGCTTTGATCTTATTTTTTTTGCGTGTCGTAATCGTTCCATCGGCGATGACTATAATTTTCAGTGTTGATGAAGTAAACTCTAACAGTTATTATTATTTTTATTTATATCACTTGTAAATTTAAATGTAATGCCCTGAGGAAGACCAAGTAGGTCGAAACGTTGACTCGATAATTACAATTCAAAATGTATATATAGCTTCTTATTAATACCTTAATTATTTAATATTGCTCGGAATATCGGCCGTAACATTACTTAGCTTTTGCTTTCGACAAGCGATAACACGTCCAATTTTTTTATATTAAAATTAAAGTAGGTAAATTAAGGATTAATCAGATACGAAATCTATTTTGTAATATTTTATGAATTCCTAGATTCTTCTACTTTAAACATTAAGTTTATAATGCGATTTTTATCTATTTCTGCTTTTTACAAAATGTCTTTCCTAACATTGAAATATCTTCTTATATAAGAAGAAAATATTTTTATATGTAAGTGATGGTATCTCGTGTTTATATGGCAATTGGAATTATTTTCTGCGAAAGAGAAGCCATTTTTTATGTGCTATAAATTGTGAAGAAATATATAAAGTCTGCGATATTATCACGTAGCTGTCAATCATTATTTTCACAAATATTATATTACTTTTATTTTTTTTATACAAAAAATTAAGGATTAATAAGCGGATAAAGGGCTATTCGTAACATGATATCGAGATGTTTCGAGTTTCGAGATGTTCCTTGTCTTAATATTTGGTGGTTCTGAAAAGAACCGATTGTTTTGCTTGGAGCGAATTTTAATAATCCGTCCAGTAATCATTTCTTTCGATAATATTATTTATCGTGCACTAACATATATACATATAGCGTTTTCAAATTTCGATTTGTTGATTCGACCCGACTCGGGTCAGATTAAAAGATTGGAAAAATGATAATAAAAAATTAAAATCTGCCACGATAATGCTAAGAATCTTTGATCGATGTTAAGGAACGCTAGTCATCAAGTTTCAAACCGAACTTTTGATCTGACCGAATCCGGTCGAATCAACAAACAAAAGACGCTAATACGTAGCGATCGTCTTTTGTCAAATAACGTTAAACAAAAGCTCTAGTTGCCTCGGTCAGCATTTTGTCTTGCGACTTGGTGCAGTAATGTTGAGCGAAATCCAGCGTGGCCGTATAATCGGTTTGTGGGAAGGAGGTGTAAATCTCGAAGAGATTTGCACCACAATTCCATGTTCCGATAAGACGGCAAGAAAATGGATTCGTGCATGGCAAGAAGGTGGTGAAGAAGCTCTGCGTGATCATCGAGAGCATAATCGCAGACCACGGAAAACAACTGTGGAAGAAAATAATGCTTTAGTCAACCAGGTAGATTTACATCCTTTTCTTCCGGTATCAAATGCCATTAACGACTTGGAGTTACCGATTTCTCGATGGACAGCACGACGACGTTTAAATGAAACCCATGTTTACTGTCGTCGTGCTGCACAAAGAATCGCTCTTACGCAAAGACATCGCGAAAATCGCGTTGCTTTTGCGCGCCAACAGCTAATGACATCTGCGGAAGAATGGGATGTCACTATTTGGACAGACGAAAAAGTCTTTTGTTCTGCAGTTGATCGGTGTCGTCATGTTTGGAGACCCGATGATCGCAGGTTTGATCCGAGGTATGTTATTCCTCAAGAGCGAAGTGGGCGCATCACTTGTGCAATGTGGGGGTGGATCAGTGCATATGGTCCAGGTGAAATAATTGAAACGTCGGCACGTATGAATGCTGTGGAATACATTAATCTTTTGGAAAACGTTATGCTTCCCAGCGTCCGAAATATATTCCCAGCAGAAGATGTACCGAGATTTCGATTAATTCAGGACAATTCTGCCGTTCACACTGCCCACATTGTACGAAGATGGTTCGCACAACATCCAGAGATTGAGGTTCTTGATTGGCCAGCTAAATCTCCGGATCTCAATTTAATAGAAAACGTATGGGCTAAAATTGTGAATACGTGGGATCCTGGTCATGAGAGAACTAGAGAAGCTCTGATTGAGCATGCGAGAAATGCATGGGAAGCGCTTCGGGCCGAACCTGAGTTCTTCACCAATCTTCGTCAGTCCATCGATCGACGACTGCATCAAGTGATCGAGAGAAATGGTTACTGGACGGATTATTAAAATTCGCTCCAGGGCCAAGCAAAACAATCGGTTTTTTTCAGAACCACCAAATATTAAGACAAGGAACATCTCAGCAACATTCAATCGGTTCTTTTTAGAACCACCAAATCGGTTCTTTTCAGAACCACCAAATATTAAGACAAGGAACATCTCGAAACTCGAAACATCTCGATATCATGTTACGAATAGCCCTTTATCCGCTTATTAATCCTTAATTTTTTGTATAAAAAAATAAAAGTAATATAATATTTGTGAAAATAATGATTGACAGCTACGTGATAATATCGCAGACTTTATATATTTCTTCACAATTTATAGCACATAAAAAATGGCTTCTCTTTCGCAGAAAATAATTCCAATTGCCATATAAACACGAGATACCATCACTTACATATAAAAATATTTTCTTCTTATATAAGAAGATATTTCAATGTTAGGAAAGACATTTTGTAAAAAGCAGAAATAGATAAAAATCGCATTATAAACTTAATGTTTAAAGTAGAAGAATCTAGGAATTCATAAAATATTACAAAATAGATTTCGTATCTGATTAATCCTTAATTTACCTACTTTAATTTTAATATAAAAAAATTGGACGTGTTATCGCTTGTCGAAAGCAAAAGCTAAGTAATGTTACGGCCGATATTCCGAGCAATATTAATTAATTAAGGTATTAATAAGAAGCTATATATACATTTTGAATTGTAATTATCGAGTCAACGTTTCGACCTACTTGGTCTTCCTCAGGGCATTACATTTAAATTTACAAGTGATATAAATAAAAATAATAATAACTGTTAGAGTTTACTTCATCAACACTGAAAATTATAGTCATCGCCGATGGAACGATTACGACACGCAAAGAAAATAAGATCAAAGCCAACTTCGAATTAAACGCCGTCACAGGCCACATAATTACAATAATTGTTACCTATTGCAATAAATCCTGATCTGAGTTGCAGTTGACGGAGATGCTAATTTCGTGCATTTTCTGTATATTCTAAAAGGGGCAGTCCCCTCTGTATGATCCTGCCTGTATCAGCCATGCTCAACGTCGGAAATTGTCATGTCCGATATTAAATGGTGTATATGAAGTTGGCATATCAATTGTCAGCATATAAAAAAAAAGTGGAGTTTTCTTTGCATACAACCGAGTTCTATAGTTCCTGACAAATTTTAACAATAGTTCTGGTTATTTAATATAAATAAACGGAAGTTGAGAAATGATATGCTAACTTGCCGCGAAGTCAGCATATCATATAATTTTTTCGATAATTACTCCAATGAATTTTACAGTTTTTGACGAGTTCTATAGTTCTATAACTTAGTTCTGACCATTAACTATCTCTAAATAATTATTAATAATTATTATCAGCATATCACTCGTGCTACGGTGATATGCTATGCTTCTGTGATAAGTTCTAGGCTCGTTCGAGGTTTTAAACAATAGTTTTAAACTTCCTGACGATAGTTTCGTACAGTTCTTACCACTCTCTACCTTTAAATAATTATTAACAATTATCGCAGAAGCATAGCATATATTACCGTAGCACGAGTGTATATGCTGATAATAATTGTTAATAGTTATTTAAAGCTAGCCAGTGATAAGAACTGTACGGAACTATCGTCAGAGAGTTTAGAACTATTGTTTAAAACCTTGAGCGAGCCTAGAACTTATCGCAGAAGCATAGCATATCACCGTAGCACAAGTGATATGCTGATAATAATTGTAAATAATTATTTAGAGATAGTTAATGGTCAGAACTATGTTATAAAACTATAGAACTCGTCAAAAACAATAAAATTCATTGGAGTATTTTTCGAAAAAATTATATGATATGCTAACTTTGCGGGAAGTTAGCATATCATTTCTCAACTTCCGTTTATTTATATTAAATAACCAGAACTATTGTTAAAATTTATCAGGAACTATAGAACTCGGTTGTATGCAAAGAAAACTCCACTTTTTTTTTATATGCTGACAATTGATATGCCAACTTCATATACACCATTTAATATCGGACATGACAATTTCCGACGTTGAGCAGGGCTGATACAGGCAGGATCATACAGAGGGGACTGCCCCTTTTAAAATATACAGAAAATGCACGAAATTAGCATCTCCGTCAGCTGCAACTCAGATCAGGATTTATTGTAATCGGTAACAATTATTGTAATTATGTGGCCTGTGACGACGTTTAATTCGAAGTTGGCTTTGACCTTATTTCTTTTGCGTGTCGTAATCGTTCCATCGGCGATGACTATAATTTTCAGTGTTGATAATGTGAACTCTAACAGTTATTATTATTTTTATTTATATTACTTGTGTAAGTTTGAATGTAATGCCTTGAGAAAGACCAAGTAGGTCGAAACGTCGACTCGATAATTATAATTTATATATATAGCTTTTTATTAATACCCTAATATTGCTCGGAATATCGGCCGTAACATTACTTAGCTTTTAATTTTAATATTTTATTTACTTATAAATAAGATACGGAAAATAATGCGACATCGTAAAAATTATAAAATATCGCGAAACAATTTTTCATAACAATACAATAATTATAGGTAATTGTGTTGTAATTATAATTATCATATTATCTATAATTATATTAATCCAGTAAACACATACTTAGTCGGTGGAATGATAGTTGCAGATGCACAATACAATTATAATTACATAATCACCTATGATTGTTATATTGTATGTAATAAATATTAATTGTGTGTATCAAATTGTATTAAAAATGTTTTTTTAATCAAATGCACGCGCGAGCAATACAGCGTGACTGACCATTTCTACGCGTTCGCGGTTCTGTATTTGAACCTTTTATCGACCGCGCTGTAAGTAGGACGGTAACGTAGCGCGCTCGCCTGCACCGTTCTGCACCGTAGCTCACCGGATAACGGAACTCATTTCTGCTCCCCACTGTACATGAGGGAACAAAATTCACACCGTATAAGTTAGTATTCGGCAAAGCTGCACGATTGCCATCTGAAATAAAAACAGATAATTCTGTAGAAACGTATGATGATTATGTGAGCGAGCTTATTGATAAACTAACCGATCTAAGGAAACTAGCTGTATCAAATTTAGGATTAGCAAAAACACGTTATAAACATTATTATGATAGGAAATTAAAAACACAAACATATGAAATAGGAGATTTTATATACTTATTAAAACCTAAAAAAAAAACAAGTTCGATGACGAATATACAGGGCCGTACAAAATTGTAGAAATCTTAGAAAATAATAATATTAAGATATTAATTGCACCAAATAAAACTAAAATCGTGCATGTAGACCGAACTAAACCTGCTCGAATTGCAGATCAGGGATGAAGGAAAAAGAATATACAATTACTGGTTTAAAAGATTCCTGGAATATTTTTCGAGGCCGTTGGAGAAATGCGTACGACCGAGAATTCTTGGAAGATGATAATCTACATCGACTTACGCGATATTAAAGATGCAACGGTCAAGCTCGAACAGCAAATGGATTCAATATTACAGCAATGCGACGATCATAATTCACACTGTGAAATACGACCACGAATAACTTCATTACTTGCCAAATTAAATAAAATAAAGCAGTACCAAGATCACATAAGTGAACTCATAGGAGAATCCCGAACAAAACGAGTCCCCTGGAATTTGTTGGACAACTCAGCAAGATATTATTCGGAACATTAACCATCGAAGACGAATATGACATGCGAAACGCTATAATGCACGTAGAAAATAAAACTAACGATCTTGCTCTACTACTCGTGAATCAAACTGTAGCAACGCGAACGCGTTTCGGAGAACTGTACAGGCTGTATCAAGACGATACAGAGCGGTACGGCGGGTTGCCCATTCGAGCAGGCGCGCATGGTCGTTCACAATTGCGTTGACTTCCGTGCATCACCTACAATCACTCGCATATCTTTTTTACAATAAAATGGACTTTGTAGCGCTCAAAATTGCAATAAAATTGTGATGGATTTCCGTAGCAGTAACGTTAAAACAAAAGTCGAGATGACAACCCTGGCGGAAATATTTCTACAAAATTTAAAAAAATATATAAATGTGCTACAAAAAACTATAAAATATATTTGCCAGAATCTATTAAAATCTACATAAATTGGGGAGGGGCTACAGAATTCTACATAAAAATGCTAGAATTGGAACACTTTTGTAAATTTATGTATTTTTTTATTGGATCTTGATCTATAAATTAGTCGGTGAAACTACGTCAAACTACAACTAATACTGATATTCTACACATTTCTATGTCTATTTAAGTACAGTAGACTACAAGGAAATACTACCCTGGTGAAAATAATTTTACAAATTTTTATGAATAACTACAACTTTTTGGATATACTATGAACAAAATAAAAAATAAAATTTACTTCTCTCGTTGAACATTATTTTATTGCTGAAAATCTTGATTACGTGCAAGCTTAATTAAATACATTTATATTGTACTTAGAAAATTTGCTTACCACCGCTGGATTTGAACCTGAAACCCCTGGCTCTTGAGTCAGTCACCTTCCGCACTGTGCTACAACATTGATTGATGAAGGCGTTTCCTATTGTCTATATGTTACACTTATTGTTAGCAGACCACGTACGGAAGGTGTTAGTTCTTAATAAAGTCGGTTTATTATACAAGGTGTCTCAGGACCTCACCGACAAACTTTGAGGAATGATAGGTCACACAAAGGAGATCATTTTTTGTTAAGGAACATATGGTCGCTGACGCGTCCATCGAAAATCAGCCGATTTCAATCAAATTGTTTTGGCATCAAGTTGCTTCTTTCTAAGTTACTTGTGTTCAGAACTCTAAAAATGTTGTCTAAAATTAAGAGACTATCACCATATAGTATGCAGATAGTCATGTTCAATTTTAAAATGTCATGAACCAATTGCATAGCCGTATTAGCGTCTTAAGATATAACTTAAAACTGTCTTGAAATAACATCCAACTATGAATAATGGCCATAGTCTCTTAATTTTAGACAAAATTTTTAGAGTTATATTGCTACAACTTGATTTATAAATTACGGGACAAAACTACGTCAAACTACTACTATTAACTACTATTAAAAATTTAAGAACTAATAAAATCTTAAAAAATTAAAATATTTGCTTACTTGTAGAATACTACAATTATTTATAAATGACTATAGAAATCTGCCACAATTTACATATCGTAAAACTATGCAAATTAGAATCTAATCCAGTTTTTAGTTTCTCATAAAATACTACAATTTTATACAAATAGTAACAAATACCGATTTGTTTGTACAGCTAAAAAATTTATTACAATTATGGCTATTAATTAAAATTTGTAATTTTTAGTTAAATGTTACAAGTTTTTACACAAATCGTCCAAAATTCATCTATTATATTAATAACTTCTTAATTCGCAGAAGTCAAAATACTTATGTTTTTTTTTCGTGTAATCTGTTGTAAAGTCCAATAGAAAAATACATAAATGTACAATTTTTTACCTTTATATATTTCTGATTCGTGAATGGTTGTAATTTTGCATACAATACTACAAGATCTTACAAAAAATGACAAAATCCTTAAGCCTTTTACAGCTCGTGAATTCATGAAAATCTACATAAATTTGCTTTTTGTAGATGTTTATAAGATACAAGTTTACATGAAAATTAACAGACCTTCAACCAAACTTTCCACCTTTCCATGGAAAATTGTAGTATCTTATAAAAATCTAAAAAAGCGAATACATGTAGATTTTTCATGAATTCACGATTCGTAAAAGGCTAAGAATTTTGTCGTTTTTTATAGGACTTTGTAGTCCATCGAAAATCAGCCGATTATATGCGAAATTACAATCATTCACGAGTCAGAAATTTAATAAGGTAAAAAATTGTACATTTGTGTATTTTTTTATTGGGTCTTACAGCAAACTATACGAAAATAAAAACATAAGTATTTTGACTTCTGCAAATTAAGGAGTTATTAATAATAGATAAATTTTGGAAGATTTGTGTAAAAACTTGTAACATTTAACTAAAAAGTACAAATTTTAATTAGCCATAATTGTAATACATTTTTTAGCTGTACAAACAAATTGGTATTTGTTACTATTCGTACAAAATTGTAGTATTTTATGAGAAACTAAAAACTGAATTGGATTCTAAGTTGCAAAGTTTTACAATACGTAAATTGTGGTAGATTTCTGTAGTCATTTATAAATAATTGTAGTATTCTACAAATAAACAGATAGTTTAATTTTTTAAGATTTTGTTTCTTCTTAAATTTTAAAAATTTGTAGATCTCTGTACTATTTTTTATTAAATTGCAGTTTTTTATGAAATACTACTTGCAATAATTTCTTGATTTGAGAGCATTGTAATTTATGGTATTATTTCGTAGATATTTCTACAAAAAAATAATTATTTCTACAAAAAATTAAATATTTCAACAGAAATATACAAATTTCTATTTTTAGTCAAATTTTGTAGTTATTTATAGAAATTTTTTCCGTCAGGGAATACAGGTTATGAAATAAATTTTATTAAGAAAACGAAAGACATCTCTCATACGAAAAAAATTCGTACCATAGTCCATCATAATCATTATATATTATAATTTTATTACTTAAATTATTTTTTGCACACAATGTTTATGCACAAGACAAAAGTCAGCTATTAGTATATGTGTGCAAATTTAAATTAGAAGTTGGCTAATAAATTTCATTCAATGTAAGTTTAAATAATGGCAGAAATCACCATTAACAAATCTTACAATATTCATTTTGTTTAACCCTTTGAAGCATACATTTTTCTTTACACGGAAAACAGCTGAAATTTGTTACTCGGGAGTTTTCGGGGTCGCTGATCACAAATATGACCTCAGATTTTCAAAATTCAAAATGGCGGATCCAATATACTTTTTACGAATTCGGTCCGCCATATTGGATCCGCCATTTTAAATTTTGAAAATCTGAGGTCATATTCGTGATCAGCGACTCCAAAAACCCCCAAGTGACAAATTTCAGCTTGATCAAAAAACTTTTTACGAATTCGGTCCGCCATATTAAATCCGCTATTTTGAATTTTGAAAATTTGAGGTCATATTCGTAATCAGCGACCCCGAAAACCCCCGAGTGACAAATTTCAGCTTGATCAAGAAACTTTTAACAAATTCGTTCCGCCATATTGGATCCGCCATTTTGAAATTTGAAAATCTGAGGTCATATTCGTGATCAGCGACCCTGAAAACCTCTATGTATGATATTATACATGAATTCGGTAAATACTTTTCCCAATAATGAATTTTTCGCTTAAAAAGTGATATTTTTTAGCATTTGTTTATTGATATCAACAAATTCGGTGACAATATTCATCAATTGCGTGTAATTTTAGATTCTCTGACATGTTACGATATTGAAATTACAAAAAAACCCGAAAAAATCGATTAAAAACTGGCTTAAAAACGGAATAAATGGTGGTAATCTAGGTGGGATAGATTCTATCCCGCCATGCCGCAAAGGGTTAATTAATAAATAATTTATTATTAAATTGATAATCAATTTAATATATCAATACTAATGAGCATTATATAATTCTTTATATAAATGATGCTGCTGCATCTTAAAAATCTTAATCTTAATCTCATAAACAAAAGGTAAACATTAGTATAAAATATATTTTTAAATATGATGCTAATAAATAGTTTATATAAGGCAAATTATCATAATATTTAATGAATACTTTTTAGTAATAAATTCTTTGTAGATTTAAATGAGATTTAGTAGCATTATTTACACAAAGATGCTTATTAGCATCAGTATATCGAATTAATTATTAATGTTAATGATGAAATATTAATAATCTGAAAAAAATGTTGTCAGACATAAGATTCGCTGATAATCGTTTTTATCGTTATAAATAACGATAACGATGGAAACGGTTATCAACGGATCTTGTGCCTAATAACATTTATTTCAGATTATTTTAATATATATTTATTCTCACGTCTTTTTCACTCCCGGAGCGGTTTGGGCCGTGTGACGGATCAAAAGGAGAAGGAGAGAAGGATGATAGGCCTCTCCGGCAGTTCTCTCGCCCGACACTCCACTAACCGAATTTTATTGTTGGGCGTCAGACGCGTGAATTCGCGTCCGCGAAATCGCGAGAAACTAAAGAAAGAGACGCAAGGTGAAATAAGTCGGTGTGCAAGTAATCGGCTAGCTCGACTTAATAGCAGGGCGCGCCCTCAGAAAAGATTTCTAATAAGACAAAAAATACTCTTGACATGTTTAATCTCATCACAACCTGAAGTAGTATAAAAATAAAACAATATTGAGATTAAATAAATAATTCCTATTCTCTTCTCTCGAATAAAATAAGATTGACTTAATATCTTGAGACAAGAATATATAAATTTAAGCTTATATATTCTTGCGTTTAGACTAATTTTCACGCGACGTTATAACTTATAACAATCTTATTTTATTCGAGAGAAAAGAATATGATTGATTCTGTTGGCAGACGAATAGGCTATTTGTTTTCTTTCTCTATGTTTAGCTTCCATTCTAATACATGATAATGGCTCAAGAGGACCTATTTCAGGAATAATATCTGGATAATGGATATTTAGATGCATCTCAGGCGTTTTGCGGCGCGCGGCCGTCGCGCGGATCGCGCCTAATATTATGGCTCTAACATCGCGCGTTATGAAACAATATTGAGATTAAATCAATAAAATATATAGGGGAAATAATTGACTAAAATGACTAACGAGATTATATAGTGAAGCAAAAACTTGGCATGCTTTAAAACGTGATAGTTCAATATTTTATATTGTATATGTATATTGGAAATTATTTGTATGTATTAATGAAAAAATTTATTTAGCATATTTGTAAAAACATTTATAGAAATGAAATTAGTATGTAACCTAAGTATATTAAATTTTTATTTAGTCATTATTGTTGATTTTAGTTGTTTCAAGGGTAAATCTTCAGAATTTTGGTCTTCTCACCGATCTCGCTGCAAGTTGACAATATAGTATATTTTTACGCGTGAACACGAATATGCAAGTTAAAATCGTTGTTCTAAAGCAGAAAAAAAGTTACAAGGTATTAAAAATGACAGTTGTGGGATTAGGTTATTACCTGTTAAATCGATGAAGATTTATCGCTTCAAGCTTAATAAGTTTCAAGAAACTTAAAGTTATACGAAAATATAATAGCATTTAAATTGTTGTATGTATTTTTAAATATAATTAAACTATTACATCCTATTCAATTTATTGCATACATTTTTTTATTTCAATGTTTAAAATTATTTAAAATAAATTTTGGGTTTTATATCTGAACAAATAATCAAATACTTGATTAATTATATAATCTAATTATGTATATCAATGTATTTTGTATTTTGCAGTTTTCCTTGACTTTCGTGTATCAAAAATCAGCAGGCATTTTTTATCTTATAGTATCGTTTTGCTTCTCAAGTATCAGAAGGTATCTTTTATTTTAATTTTTAACATTTATATCTTTTGTAAAATATATGTCTATACATATATCTGATTTTAATTTTGTATACATATATCTGTATAATTTTGTGATTATATAATTTTATATGAAAAATTTTTTACTAAAATTTTTTTACTAACAACCCGAGAAAAAATAATTAGATATAATCACATATAATTATATAAAATCGACATTAGATATAATTAGATATAAAAAATGAGCTGATAAAATTGTATATAATTGTATATAATTACATATAACCACATATAATTATATAACCATATATGGTTATATATAATTGTATGTGGTTATATGTAATTATATACAAATTATATGGGGCCATTTTTTATATCTAATTATATCTAATGTCGATTTTATATATAATTATATGTGATTATATCTAACATAATAAATATTTTATATATATTAAAAAAGAATTCTGTTAACTTCGATTAAGGAATAAAGCATTGATAAATTAAGTGTATATTTTTTCAAAAGCCAGAATCAAAAGTGAAATAATTTACATATAACTTAGAGCTGCTTGGCGTGAGATACTGCCGTGTGTTTCTTGATACCATTCTTATACCACTTTTTGTCAAATTTTAAATACGAGAAATAAATCCTATCGGATGCCATCTATCGGATAATCCGAATTTAAGTTTATATATGGTTATATATAATCATATGTAATCTACATGGATAAATGCTTAAACTTTATATATAAATTATATGAACTGTCACGACTTTTTCACTCCCGAACCGCTCCGGGACGTGTGTCGGATCAAAAGGGAGTATTGGAGAGAGGGGTGGTGGGCCTCTCCGACGGGTCTCTCGCTCCGACCGGAATCCAACGCGAAATCCGAAAGTTGGGCGCCAGACGCGTAGATTCGCGTCCGCGAAATCGCGAAATTTTAAATCAGAAACGCCAGACGCGAGTAATTCGGTGGGCGAGAGATCAGCTAGCTCGACTTAACCGGGAGGGGCGGGGTGATGAAGGGCGGCGCGGTATTCGGCGGGGTGACGCAAGAATTAGATACTCAATTATAACAAAGGAACATGACGCGGTTTATTATAACAAAAAAAATACAATAAGATAAAGCATTCGAAGCTGAACGCGCAAAATAAACAATTAGAAATCAAACGCGAGGTGACCACTCGGGAAAACACGACAAGAATGACATATAATCGAGTTCCGATATTAATGGCGCGAGTAAAGCGAAATAAAGCTGCCGGTTACAACCAGCGAACTTGGCATAACGAAGTAGGCGCGAGAGAATTGAGTATTGAGTGTAACCAAAGTCACCTTGAATAATCCGCGTACGCGAAAGTCGGTTTAGCCAAAGAAAACGAAAGGCGATACTTTAATCGGGAAATAAACGGGGTATCGCGATTTAAGAATGAACGGAAAATAAACGGTCAGAGTAGGAAACGCGACGTATTAAATACAATCTTTCTGATCGGACAAAACATAATCTTAAAGCTAAGGGTGAACGCAAGTAACGCAGAAATGAAATAGCGCAATTACTGCCGCGAATAGAATGACACGAGAGTCACGCCAGAACTCTGTCGCCACAGAAAATGACGCTCCATCAAGCGAGCACGAATTCTCGAACAACGAGGTCAATATCGCATGTCCTTCGCTAGGACGGACGCTCGCAAATACGCAATACGGGAAGCGCGACTTCGACGGAGTAACGCGAATTAGCGTGCTCAATTACATGAGACGGACAAGCTCTACGAGCGAAACTCGACGCTAACGCAAAACCGACGTGAAAACCGAAACGGACGTCATTACGCAACGACACCACAATTATTCAACGCGAAACAGACATCACACGAACGAGAGACGCGAATATCGAAGATCACGCCATCAATACAACGACGCACCGCTCACTCAACGTGAAATCGACGCCACACGCACAAGAGACGCGAACATTAACGCGAATTTTTCACGAAAGACTCTATTACGATCCCCAGGGGCTCGATGTATTATCTCTACCGCGACCCCACGGCCACGATACCATCCCGAGGCCCCTTGCTCCCGCTATCGATCGCAAAGATTTTCCTCGGCTCCTCGAGAGCCTTACATACCGCGATTCTACTCTAGTTTCCCGAGCGAGAGCGCGTACCGGAGGGCGGTGTCGTGGCTTACATTAACGAATTTACTTGCGGGCAACTTCACCGGTGTATGCCTCCTCTCGGGGCTCCTCGCCGTTGCCTCGTATCGGCTACCTCGTTCCCGGGACTCAACTCCACTCGGCTATCGCGAATTTCGGCTCGCACGTTTGCCTACGCCGACAGACGACCAGAGAGTAACGCGACAATCCGCTCGATCGCAAAATCGATGCGGCCTCCCCTCTGCGGAGCGCGTACGGGCCAATAGAATTTACGCTCGCTAGCTCGCGAGATTCCGGCGCAAGGCCGTCGCAAAAGGATCCTTCGGGGGGGGGGGGGGCGCAACAATCCCTCGGCAGCGCGGCGACTTTTAGATTTCGGTCCTTGGCAGCGGACGGGACCCCAGAGGTCTGTGCCATGCGGAGGTAATTCCTGACGAAGGCGGGTTCACCCAGGGCCCTGGGGTCCCGCTATCGGCGATTCCGTCCGTCGCTGCGTCGTGCGCCGTATGCCTGCCTGACTCGCTACCACCGCCGGCCCGCGATCCCTGCCGCTTCCGCTCTAGCCCCTCGTCTATGATTTCGGAGTCCTCCCGGACCCCTCCTCGGTTGTTGCTCCCTCGTAGAGTTGCTCCGTGATGCGGGTGAGGCGCAGCGTATTTTACAATAAAGAAAAAAAAGGAATCAGTACGCGAAAACATAATATAAATCGGCCCCTGGAGATCTCGTCGTGGCCTCCCTGGTCCGTCCCTCGACGCGAATTTACGCGCCTTGTGACGGCGGCGGGACGCCGTGACGAGGCGGCGGGCCGCAACGTCACAGAACTTATATATAATCATGTCAAAATGTATGTGAAACTTTTTATATGTAATATATATTCAATAAGATTCGTTTCTCGTATTTAAAATTTGACGGACAGTGGTATAAAAACGGTATCAAGAGACACGGCACTGTCTCATGTCAAGCAGTGCCAAAGTTGTAATATATGCATGGAATAAGTCATTTCACTTTTGATTCTATAGCTTTGGAAAAAATATACATCTTAATTTATCAATGTTTTATTATCAAAGTTAACAGTTCTTTTTTAATATATATTGACTATAGGTACATATATGATCATATATGATTATATATGATTATATATAATTATATATGATCATATAAAGACAAAATTCATATATAATTGCATTATATATAATCATATATATTTATATATAATTATATATATTTTTTTCCGGGTTGTTAAATATTACGCTGAAAGTTTTCCAAGTTCCACGCACACGTGACCTGCAGTATTATTTTATAATACTGAATTATATAATATTATGTAACAAATTTTTGAATTTAATATCTGTAATATATATATAAAAACGATTCAAATAAATTTTTAAATTTAGGATTAAATATCTGTAGCATATAGATGACTTGCGAATCTATATCTATACAGATATAGTGCTATATCTGGTTGTACATAGGACAAAATTAGTTACATTAATATATCTGGCTATATATGATTTCATATATAGTTTTATATAATGTTATATCTAGTTATATGTAGGGTGCACTTATTCATATATCATTATATCTGGCTTTACATACATTTATATACGATTAAATATGGTGCTATATCTGGTTGTATATAGCGCCAGATTAGTCACATAAATATATCTGGCTATATATGACTGCATATATAATTGTATATAATACTATATCTAGTTATATGTCGGGTGCAGTACTCACATATCATCATATCTGGCTTCACATACATTTATATACGATTAGATATGGTGCTATATCTGGTTGTATATAACGCCAGATTAGTCACATTAATAAATCTGGCTATATATGACTGCATATATAGTTGTATATAATACTATATCTACTTATATGTAAAGTGCACTACTCACATATCATTATATCTGACTTCACATAAAATTATATACATTTATATACAAGTAGATATGGTGCTATATTTGGTTGTATGTGGGACCACTGATTGTACATGTGACCATGTATAATTAGATATGACTCCATATAAAAACATATATAATTATATATAATTATATATATACCAGATATAATTATATATGATTATATCTAATCATTTTTTCCCGGGAAAATAACCAGATTTTTTTACATTTTAGTTTTATTTTATTTTTAAATATATATTATTATTTATACTTGATATTTTTTATGTTCTTATGTATAGTACAGTTTTAACTTTATTATATTTCTTTATCATGCTATAATATTTTCCATATTTCTTATAATATAAAAAAATTATATGTATATAATGGTGATATATATTAACAAAGATGAATTATGATTAATTTTTCACTATTTTTAATCTTCTTTTTATGTAATAAATCTATATTAGATATAATTAAAGTTTTTGTTGTATGCGCTTTAAAAGTAATATATTTTTTAAATTTAAATTTAAATTTAAAATTTTGAAAAATTTTAATCTAAATTAAAAAGTGTAAAACAAGTAGAAACTTGTACATTGCTTACTCATAGTTTTTAAGTGAGCAAGTAGAAACCTGCACATTGCTTCTTCTATAAGGAAGCCAGTTTTTGTATGCATAATTATTAGTAGATATTTATTAATTTGGCTTCCTCATAGAGAAAGCAATGCAGGTTTCTATTTGGACACTTAAAAACTATAAGGAAGCAATGGCAAGTTTCTACTTGCTCACTTAAAAACTATAAGGAAGCAATGTACAAGTTTCTACTTACATATTTAAAAACTATGAGGAAGTAATGTGTAAGTTTCTACTTGCACACTAAAAAACTATGAGGAAGCAATGTGCAAGTTTCTACTTGCACACTTAAAAACTATGAGGAAGCAATGTGCAAGTTTCTACTTGCACACTTTTTTTATAGATAAAGTATCATTAAAGATAAATTGGTGTTGAATTTGGCAATAATCGGTGAAGGGGTTACCAATTTTTGCCTAAAAAATGTACAAATCATACACGTAATCTTAAATATAAGAAAAGGAGGTTGTTTCGAATTTGGCGAAGATTAGTGAAAGGGTTACCGATTTCTGCCAAAAAAATATATAGGGTAGACCGAGGCAAATTGGATTACTAATTAGCACGATAAAATTGCTCGTTTAAAATAAAATACTAACGAAAATTGTCTTACAACTTATATTAATCAGATTTGCCTCAATCTACCCTATGTTATTTGATAGATAGCCAATCCTCAAAACCGATCCTCAAAAAATTTAAATTCGACGTTTTCGAACATAAGCAACACATTGGCATCAAAAATTCAAAAAACAATTTTTACTTCGGTCTTTCCTATCCCTATTTCATATATAATTCTTTTAAATTCGGTTGATCAGACTTACAATTAGTTTTATATACGATTAAAATTATGGATCTTTGATCGCGTATAAAACTGGGTCTAATCAACCAAATCTTAAAAAATTATATATGAAATAGGGGAAGAAAAGACTAAAAAATATAATAAAATTAGAAATAGATTGATATCTCCAAATTTGTGGAAGTTAGGGCAATCACGGACATTTCTAAAAAAATTCAAAATTTTTAAAAAAATGAACTCTTTTACCGATCATCGCTAAATTCAATACCAACCTTTCTTGAATGATACTCTATCGATTAAAAAAAAATAGCCCAACATCTCAATATTTACGGAAGTTAAAACAACCACAGACATTAAATCTGCACATACACACATACGGACATGCGATTTTAATGCGATATTTTGACATTTTAGAACACTCTGAACATATTGGCATCAAAAACTCAAAAACCAATTTTTTTGATAGTTTCTTTTACCCTTATTTCATATACAAATCATTTAAATTTGGTTGATTAAACCCAACTTTATACGCAATCAAAGGTTCATATACGAAATTCACGAAAACAAAGCTTCCTCTATGAGGAAGCAAAATGTTATTGAATAGTGTAATATGTAATATTAATATGTAAACAAAAAAGTAACGAGAATTTAGGTTCAAAATATACAATATCAACATTTTTTTAATTTTTAATTTTTGTTTTCTTATAGAGGAAGCTTTGTTTTTGTTTAAAATTTTTTTTATAAATTGCTGTTGCTAATGTGTTCAGAACACGGTCGTGAATACAGGTCCGGAAACTCGTCCGTTTTTTTGGTGGTGGGGGTGACTCGCTTAATGACGATATTTTTATAGGTTAGGTTTGCCATGTGACCGCGCGCGTCGCTGCGTTGCAAGGATTTTTTATCACGCATACGCGTTGTCCACTAATCCGTTTCACCGTAAAGGCTCCCACACAATGAAAAATATAGAAACAAAAAACAGATATTAGCGATTAAAAATAAGAAATCAGGAATAATATTAATCGCTAATATCTGTTCCTTGTTCCTTATATTTTTCATTGCGGAGGCCTTAAACAATACAATATTTTTATAATAAATATAAGATAAGAAATAGTATATGCAAAAAGCAGCGAGTTTTGTAAATAAGTTGGCTCAATCAACGTTTTAAATGAGTTCAAATGTGGTAGCAAGAGATCCGCCTTGTAGTCTTACCGTTTTTAGTTCAATTCTGATTAGTTTTTTTTTACAATTATTTTACGAAAGAAAATAAAAACCTTATTATGCTTAAGTCCCCTTTTTGCAATAACATCCATAAATAAAATAAAATACATCTTATATATGTCAAAAAAGCTCATCGTACACCGTATGATTAATATGATTAAAGCAAGAAACTGAACTAATTCGATTTTTCTACAAATACGTCGTTAACTAAATTCGTTAAAAAATTCCAAGCGTTAAGCATTAAATCCACGCGTGTATTGTTTAAATAATTATTTTATTTTTGTTTATTTACATTTTAATTTCTATTTTACTTAACCATTAAGAATCCTTGTACGTTCACGACAAAATCAAAATTACTTTTGAACTTCAATCTCTGAGGACGGTTATTCAAGTCCATACTAAAGTCTATTTTCGTCGTTAGCTCGGTGAATGCATTCGCTAATCTTTGTGCTACTTGTGGATCTGTTTGACTGGATACAATATTCTGTACAAGTTGCTGATATTGTTCTTGATAGCAATATATGAGATGGTAAAGAGGCGTACTGGCGTTCGAGATCATCTGAATCCATTTGATGTGACAAAATAAGACTTATCAGCAACTGAAAGGAAGAATTCAATATTTCAAAATTTGCTGTATCCTAAAAGGTAGCTCATAAGCTATCGCGGATATCCATTTTTTACGCAATTCGTCACGTTTTGGCACTTCAAAAACTGAACAATTTACTTTCAGACTTTTGCACCCAGTCTTGCAATTCGGCACGATACAATATTTCGTTAATTTCATTGTCAATTTAATCATTTTCTAGGACTTCGTACTTTCGTTACATTCAATATGTCAATATGTAATATGTTATATAACATATGACATTTGCCATATGTCATATGTTATATGTTATATGTCAATATATTTAATATGTATTTGCGTTATTTAAAAAATCTCTAACCTCTCCAGCGCTCCAGGTGGTGATAATGTCAACTACATAAAATGACTTCACTAAGCGATTCATCCCCCACTACTAGAGTTTCCAGACCGTATTCACGACCGTGGTTCAGAATGTACTAAAATGTCGAAGAATGCATTTTATAAAAACTTCCGCGCGCGCGCGCGCGTGGGCGTGTATGTGTGTATGTATCTTATTTTTTGAGAAATATTTATTTCCACCGTAACATTCCGCACATTTCGAGATATCGGGATGAAATTTTTTTAAACGATAGAGTATCATATAAGGGAGATTGGGATTAAATTTAGTAAAGATCGGTAAAAGGAAAAAGTAATTATTTTTTCTTCGCCAGTAAATGTTAAGAATAACATGTTTAGTATAACGCTCTCCTCACTGATTTTCTTGAAATTTTGTAAAATAGTTTATTTTTGTGTGTAAAATACATTTTGAGAAGGAAAATCGTCGTTCATGTCTTTTTTTTTATTTAATTTCAAAATTTTATGATGTTGGTAAGTAACAAAATGATAATTTACGTTTTTAAAATACTGCGCAACTTTATTTGTTACTATATTCACAAATTAAGTTGTTATACTCATTAAATTTTATGGGTTGTGAAATATTGTACATTCTTATTAATATTATTATTTACGAATTAAGTTGTCCGCATACTTATTATTGCATTTTATAAATTGAAAAATAGGATATTTAGTTGAGCAACTTAATAATAATTTTTGGTTTGCTGTTCAAGACGTAGTTGGTGATGCTAATTTGTGGTTAAAAATACGCAAAATATTTTGGGATAAACGATTGACAGATCATAATCGTATTATAGTTAATTTTGCATATTTAAATGCTATTTCAGAAGAATCTTTACAAGACATATTATCTTTTACTAAAAAAAAAGCCTATACGAAAACTTAAAAACGTGAGATAAAAGATAAATTTTCATATTTAAATCATGAGGTAATTTTATTAATCTTAATTAATAAATCAATTAAATTATATTTATTAAATATTTTTTAAAATTTTTAGGAATTTGGCCAAGAACGACGTAGCTGTGTTTACAGCTATAGTGTATATTTTAAAGAAATGGATTTACATTTTTTAATCTATATAAAAAGAAATAAAAAAGTATAAATTTTAAATCACAAATTATTCTTTGCTTTAAATAATATATAAAAAAATAATTTTTTTGTGTTTTTAACTATAGCAGAAAACATTTTTTTTATTTTTAAGAATTTATTTAAGTTAGAGATTATAATTTATTAATAATATAGAAGAAAATAATATATGTTTATAGGTAAAGCAGAAAATAATTGTATTTTTACAAATTTAGTGAAGTTAGAAGATATAATTTTCCAATTATTTTATAAAATTGTACACTACGTTCATTTAAATTAAATTTTTTTTAAATAAATTCTGCTAAGTATTTAATTAAATGTTTTTCCCTCGTACCATATCTTGAGATATTTGATCATACTTCACGCCAAAGTCGCTCGACATTTGCGTATGTATACCTAAGTTTAAAAAAATTTTTTTAATTTAACATTACTATCTATTAATAGAGGAAAGTTCCCTATTATGAGATAGCAATTCTAATATAAGATGGCGGGGTTTTTTCATGGTGGGATCAAGAGATGGGACCTATATAGGGCCTTTTAACTTAACATATGTCATATTAGGATCCTATCTCATAATAAAGAACTTTCCTTTATTACTATTATTTTATATTTAACCGGTATCTGGATCAATAAAATTTAATGAAAGGTTCACGGTATAATGTTTAAAATCTTCATTTTCTAAACATTTGTACACTTTCCAGCCATCCGACATTATAATTGTTCCCCTTAATATCCATTCTTTAATAATACTTATTAGTATTTTTGCAGTTCTGTCAAGAACAGATACTATAAACATTTTTCCTCTATTTCTTTTATATCTCCCAAAAATCCATTTTCCATCGATAAGTCGTCCTTTGTTATATTTTCTTTTTTTTATTTTTGCTTGGTTAATTTCCACAATTACTTCTTTACCTTCAATTTTTTCAGAAAGAGACAACCCAATAAATGCATACTTAATAATAATTAATATTTAAAATAATTATAAATGGTTACAAATATTATTGATTTTATGATAGGAATAATAAAAATTATTATATTATATTATTACCTCACAATAAAAATTTTGCCAATCAATTATTGTTCGACTAGACAGATTTAATTCATTTTTTATAAAATTCTGTCGTGGGGGTTTTAATATTATAAAATATGCCACAAATATACAAATTTTTTCAAAGGACATTTTACTTTTAGAAAACCAAGTATTTTTTCAAACATTTTGTCAAAATTGACATTTTACTTTTCTCTTTTTCTTATGAGAGTCAGTTGCACAATATGATTTTGTGCATTTAAACTCTAAATTATCAATATCTAAGTGTTAATAATAATTCTACAAATTTCACATTTTAAATTTTTATTTATAACATTAACTTGAATTAAAAATCAGTTGAACTGTTTTTTACTTGTTAACGCTAAAAATTCGTGTAACTTTATATTTATTTTAACCTAAATGGCACCGTTAATGAGTGTGCGGACAACTTAATTTGTGAATATAGTAACAAATAAAGTTGCGCAGTATTTTAAAAACACACACGTGTGTATGCCCTGCTTTATAGAAGTTGTGATTTTCGTTAAAGCAGAGCACATACATGTGTGTGCCCTGCTTTAAGCAGATATTTTGTATTTAATTAGCAGACAGTCGTTACGTGACCTTCTTCATCATTTCTATTTAACAACTTAATGTGAATATAGTAACAAATGAAGTTGCACAGTAATTTAAAAACGTAAATTATCATTTCGCTACTTACCGACATCATAAAATTTTGAAATTAAATTTAAAAGAAAACGAGACATGAGCGACGATTTTCCTGGTATATATTTGTATTTGTATTTTGTATTTTCCTTGAATGTATTTTACATACAAAAATAAACTATTTTACAAAATTTCAAGAAAATCTGAGGGGAGAGCGTTATACTAAACATTTATCTTTCAGTCTTCTTCAGGAGTAATATATAAAATTGCACATATGTTCTCGGACAAACGCCAAATAATTATAGAACATGTGTGTCGCAAATGGTATAAATATTAAAAAGATTTGTATAAAATAAAGAAAAGAAAAAAAATGAGAAAAATAAAGGGGTCATTTAAAAAAAATTTTTTTAATTTGTTAAGAAATGTTTATTTTTGCTGTAATTTCCATAAATTTTGAGATATTGATTCAAATTCCATAAAATTCTTCAGTTCTTTTATCCCTATTTTTTATGTAACTCATTATGTACAAATATATGTAACCTAATGTATACAAAAATTCTTTGAAAATTCAAACATATGTAACTCAAGAATTGATTAATTAAATTTAAAAAATATATATATAAAATAGAAGTAAAAAGATTAAAAAATATAATAAAATTAGAAAAATTGTCAATATAATAAAAAAGGTCAATAAATAAAAAAAAGTGCAAGTAAAAATTTGCACATTACTTTCTCATAGTTTCTAAATATGCAAATTATAAATTTGCACGTCGTTAAATCAATATTTTGATTACACGCACGAAACTCGCGGAACTCGCCGTGATCTCGTGATCGTCGGCTTTGACCGGTCAATTACATGCGCGGAAAAACGGCAACAATACTGCGCAAGACATTCGACTTGGAACGCTCACTTCTCGGTCCAAATGACTTTTTAGTACGTAAAAAATACATTCTGCTTAATTGGTACAAATATATATAATATACGTACGCATATGTATATGTCTTTTAATACGTTGCAGTACCACCTTGCAACAATATTACTGCAAGATTGCCACAATATTGTATTCCAATATTGTACAATGTATTAGTAATATTATATTACAAGTACAATATGGCAATATTGCTGCAATGTTACTGCAATATTAGACTGCAAATGCAATAAGGCAATATTGCTGCTATATTGCTGCAATATATCGTGTTGTTAGGATATAATTTACACTACAAAATAACGCTAGATATCTTTAAAAAAACATTGAGTAAATCAAATTGTTTTATCATAATGTAGTAACTTTGATATATATTAATCAACGTAACTATAATAGTCAAATTTTTCTTATATAACACTAAATAATTATCATTTAAAAATTTACTCCTACTTTTCTTTATAATACATATAGAGGAAAGTACCCGATTATGAGATACCATATCTATTTTCTGTGATTGCCGGAAGTCTATGGGCAGAATTGAAAAATATAGTAGGTCATTTTGAAGGAAATTTGATAAGCTTTAAGATGCTGAAATGTAAAATTTAATTTAAATATTAATTTTGCTGAAAATTAGAAAAATGTGAAAAATTTCGACAAAATCGCAAAAGTGTGCTCCTAATATGAGAGACCCCGGGAAATCGCTAATAAAGTGCAAAATACATGATAATGCAATTAAAAAATTTTATTTAAAATTTTTGAAAGATAAATGTAATAGAATAAAGAAGCATATTTGCAACAATCGTAAACCCACTTATACTCAATATTGTATCTAATCTTCCCCCTCCACCCTTCCCTCTCAAATCAAGGTCAGCACAGTCTTATAAATTCGTATAAACCTTCCCTTAACGTTAATATAGTATTATCTCTTCTTTTATTACTATACAATAACTTTCATACTCCAGCAACCCATGAGTACTCTGAGTATCTCATGTTACGAGCACCACGCCTTGCAGTTTCGCGCGCGATCACCAAATCTAATCTCTACAATTGAGCAACTCAACATATCCCGTATTTTCCTATTAATACGACCTTACTCTATCGCTGCATGCAGAACTTATTGCCAAATATTTATTAATTATATAATAAACAAGGTTTAAAGACTCATATCCATGGCACTTGACAACATCTAATTTCACAATTTCTTTCTCTACAACGACTACATGCACGATCAAACAATGAATTTTCCACTAAATAACTCTTACCCCAAGGGCAATAAGTTCATGGTAAAACCAACAGATAGGGCCTATTAGTTTAGCAGAAACCTCGCTGTCGCATATTAGGAGCCTATCTCATAACTAGCTGGTTACCCGGGCTTCGCCCCGGGGGACATATGTAATAAGACACGCAAATAGTCTCTCTCTCTCTCTCTCTCTCTCTCTCTCTCTCTCTCTCTCTCTCTCTCTCTCTCTCTCTCTCTCTCTCTCTCTCTCTCTCTCTCTCTCTCTCTCTCTCTCTCTCTCTCTCTCTCTCTCTCTCTCTCTCTCTCTCTCTCTCTCTCTCTCTCTCTCTCTCTCTCTCTCTCTCTCTCTCTCTCTCTCTCTCTCTCTCTCTCTCTCTCTCTCTCTCCCTCCCTCTCCCTCTCCCTCTCCCTCTCTCTCTTCTCTCTCCCCCCTTTCCCCCCTCTCTCTCCCTCTCCCTCTCTCTCTCCCCCCTTTCTCCCCCTCTCTCCCCCTTTCTCCCCCTCTCTCCCTCTCTCTCCCCTTCTCTCCCCCTCTCTCTCTCTCTTCCCCTCTTCCTCTCTCCCTCTCTCTTCCCCTCTCTCCCCCTCTCTCCCTCTCTCTTCCCCTCTCTCCCTCTTTCTCCCCCTCTCTCCCCCTCTCTCCCCCTCTCCCCCCCCCAATGCCACTCCCCGGGAAATTCTATCCCTATTTCATATACTTTTGATAAAAATTCGGTCCACTAACGAAGAGATTCGGTCAATTATTTCCCGAAAAAATAAAAAAACCGATTTCTAGAAAATCAGTAACAAAAAAACAATACACATTATGGCACTCCCCGGAAAATTCTACCCCTACTTCATATATTTTTAGTAAAAATTCGGTCCACTAACGAATGTGATTCGGTCAATTTCCCGAAAAATTGGAAAAATTACAAAAATCGGTTTCCAGAAAATCGGTAGCGAAAAACTATACATTTTATGGCACTCCCCGGGAAATTCTACCCCTGTTTCATATACAATTCTTTGAAATTTGGTCGATTATTTCCCGAATTCGGTAAATTATTTCCCGAAAAATTAAAAAAATTAAAAAAATCGATTTCCAGAAAATCGGTAGCAAAAAATTGGCCGCGACATTTTCATCCCCGGAAAATTCTACCCCTATTTCATATACTTTTGGTAAAAATTTGGTCCACTAACGAATGAGTAGTTCGCGTACAGACAGACAGACAGACAGACAGACAGACAGACGTGACTTATATATATAGATAGAGGACTTTCCTCTACATTAATATTAAAATACATATATATGTACGTTTATGAAGATAATTATTTAAAACATCTATTTATCAAATGTATTGTATATATAAATAAAATTGAAATGGTTTTCATATTTTCATAATTTATATTATTTAATCTATAAACAAAATAAATATAAACATTTTTATCTAATAACTTTAAAATAAGTATTTGAATAATTAGTGTTATGAATTATGTATACATATATGTAATATATATATATCTTAACATTTTTACATTAAAATAATTTAGAAAACATAAATTGTTAAAAATAAAAATATATATCTAGTTATATCTTTATAATTATTCAAAATTTAAAATATAAAAAATATTTTAAGATATATAAAAATTATTTTGTTTATAACTTGCCTATACGGCATGGATTTCATTTTTGAATGTTTTAACTTTGGAAAAAAATTTTTAAATTCATAAAGCTAATAAGAATTAGTATAAACAAATAAATGTCGGTATTATAGACGGTTTTAGGATCCGTTTAAGCGGAGTCAGCTTAAAATCAGTCGAAATGTATATTTCGTGTCGAGCTCTATTTTAAAACATTATGAACACATTATCCATGAAAATTTGAAATAAAATTTTTGACTTAAAACAAAGCTTACTTACAAATAAAGCTCCCTCTATAAGGGAACAAAAATATTAAAATTAGTGAAATAATTATAATCTTTTTAAGTCATAAATTTTTATATTCTTAATTTTATTTTTATTAATATGAAAAAAAATAGAAATATAATATCTATATTTTACGTACTTATAATATTTTATAAAAAATTATTAATATATATATTTTTTATTTTTCAGCTACAGGAAGCTTTTGAGCTTCTTCGTCAAAATATTTTCGAAGGTGTAACTTCTCCACTCAGACAATATATAAGTATACTCAAGATTTAAGGAAAGGTATATCTTTTAATTTTTAAGTAAATGTGTATTAAAGATTACTTATTTATTATATCATTTTAATTATTTATAATATTTTATGAAAAATTATTGTAGGAAGATTTGTTTGTCCAGAGGAGTAGACCAGGATGGAGGAAGGTCGTTGTATTTTCCCACGGTTGATAGTTAATAAAAATTGTATTTCCTTGAGAATATACGAGGACAGAAGAACTTAATGAAAATCACGTTTTTCTCGATCCACACGCCTCGCTAGCTACCCGCGATCTGGTCTGCACGCACGCTTTCCACGCACACCACATTCGCTACGCCACACTACGGCCGTTCCTGTGACTATTCACACATTTTTGCTCAGCGGGAAAGTAGGCTAACTATTTACTACACTGATAATTCTGATTAACGCAGCTTATGAAATAAAAGAATAATAATCAAATATAAGAAAAATAAGAATCTATCCTACACTCGGCCATCCGACGACATCTGTCCCCAGATGTTACGCTTCTTCTCCTGATGAGATTTCCTCCTGCGAATTGTTCCAGGGTTTCATGTACTCTGCTGTCGTGGATGTCACTCGAGGGCCTTCTCCTTCACCAATCTTCTCTACGATGTATCTGTCGTTTCGAAGCATTCGCCTAACCCGATATGGACCAAAATATTTCGCTGCTAATTTCAATCCTGGTCCGCTTTGTGTTCGCTTAATGGCAACTAAGTCATCTTCTCTATATGCTGTTGGAGTCTTTCGGTTTTTATTGTAGCTCCGTTTGTTCTCTTCTTGAATTTTTATAATGTCCTTTGCTTGCTGACGTATCTTATCTCGTTCTTCCATAAATGTTACAGCATCTTCCTCTTCGAGTAGTTCTTGGAGTGTTGGATCTTCCTTTGTCTTCATGTTTGTTCCAAACAGAAGTCGGAATGGTGATACTGTTGTGCTCTTCTTACATACTTGTGCCATTGGGCTGGATCTGGTGCTGACAGTTTTGTTAGTACCGGAATCAGGGTACGGTTGACCCGCTCTACTTGTCCATTTCCTCGTGGAACTCCGGTAACAATCGTCGAATGTTCAATATTTTCTTCCTTGCAATACGCCTCGAACTCGTGGGAGGTAAAAGCGGTTCCTCGATCGGAGATTATTCTCCTAGGGTTCCCAAAAATAGCACTCTGCTGCATGAGTATATCCAACACCTCGGCGGTACTAGTTGATCTAGTTGGGTAGAGCCACACGAACTTCTTAAAAGCGTCGATAACCACAAACAGGTGGCGATACTTCTTTTTAGTCGATGGTAGAGGGCCTAGGTGATCCACGTGGTAAGTATCAAAAGGTCTCTCTCCCTTGTGGATTGGATGCAACCAACCTTCCTTCTTACCAGTTTTTTTCTCGGTCAGGATACAATTTATACAATGGTAAATAACGTCCTCGATCTTCTTACGCATCCCTTTAAACCAGTAGTTAGTCTTCAATAATTTTTCTGTTTTGTCTGGGCCGAAATGACCACGCTCGTGCGCCTGTCGGATAACGCTGTTCTGCATCAACTTAGGAACGACAATTAAGGCATCTCCATCTACGCGTTTGCGCAAGAGTCCATTTCTCATGACGTATTCTTCAGTTTGGTTATTTGTCGCCTGTTTTCGAAGACTGGATATCTCGGCATCTTCTTCTTGACTTTTCCGCAACTTAGCCAATATACCCTCTTCGCACTCCGTGATGATCATCGCTGTCGGCAACGCATTTCGACTGAGGGCGTCAACGTGACGCATACTTCTCCCAGGACGATGCTCCACCGTGTATTGGAAGTCTTGCAAGAAGAGAGCCCACCGTGCTATCCGCGGGCTGATGTCGGCCTTCTTCATGGTCTGTGTGAACGCTTTACAGTCTGTCACGATCTTAAATGGTATGCCAATCAAATACACTCTAAATTTACGCAACGCCTTAACAATCGCAAGAACTTCTAACTCGTAACTATGAAACTTAGCTTCGCTTTCCGTAGTCTTACCGCTCGCATAGTACACAGGGTGGAAACGACGATCTACACTATCTCGCTGCAATAACATCGCTCCGTAACCTCGCGAAGACGCGTCGGTATGTAACTCGGTCTCCGCATTTGGACAATAAATCCGCAAAATCGGCTTTCGGCTAAGTGCTTCCTTTAATTGATCGAACGATCGCTTTTCACTGTCGCCGAAACGAAATGCAATTCTATCTTTTAATAAGTTAGTTAATGGGTATGCGATAAACGCGTAATTCGGCACAAATTTTCTGAAATATCCGGTCAGTCCTAAAAAACTCTCTCTGTACTGTTTTTTTATCAGTCGGCACAAGGAAATTTTTCACAGCACTCGTCTTTTCGTCTGATGGAGTAACGTCTCCATTCTCTATAATAAATCCTAAATAGTCTACCCTTGTTTTCAGGAGCTGACACTTCCCCCAGTTTATCTCTAATCCGTAAGAGCTGGCCGTTCGTAACACCTCTTCTAAATATTGTACTCCCTCTTGAACATCGCTAGACGGTATAATCAGATCATCCATATATAACGACACTTTTCTTTCTGCAACTAATTTAGCAAACACGGCGTTTACGTATCTCTGAAAATACGCAGGCGATGTACTCAACCCGAAGGGCATTCGTAAGAATTCAAAATGTCCGTTAGGAACTATGAACGCGGTATATTTACGGCTACCTTCTGCAACTCGAACATGAAAGAATCCGTTTTTCAAGTCTAATGTGCTAAATATTTTAGCTCCTCGTAAACGGTCGATCTGATCTTTTATAATAGGTAATGGGTATCGCGTCTTAACTATCTTTTCGTTCAATTTCCTATAGTCAATGCATACTCGCGTAGTACCATTCTTCTTTTTGACCAACACTGCTGGACTCGCGTATTCTGAAGTGGACTGTTGAATAATCCCCTCGTCTAACCACTGACGTATTTGTTCGTCGAGCGTCTTTCGTTCTGTTTCGGATACTCTATTCGCACGTCGGTACACGGGTGTTTCGTCTTTTAAAACAATATTGAGTTCGATTCCTACGTCTTGCGTTTTTAACGGTTTGTATTCCGATACTAATCTCTTTACTCTGTCTCTAGCCTCTAGGTTTTTAATATGTTCAACTGCTGATTCTATAACCTCGTTGCTACAGTCTATACTATTTACTGTCGGTAATTCTGAGAATGGTTCGGGATCCGCCGAGATTCTAAATACTCCTTTCTTTACACTTAGTTCGACTTTGTCCTGCAACAACACATCCGTACCTATTAGCATAGCGTATGGCAACAACGCATCAGAGACTACATGGAACGTTACATCAAAAGCGCAGTCGTCTACACGAATATCAACACAAGTTTCGCCTAACGTCGCGATTTCGTTTGAACCTACGCCGCGGAATTTCGTGCTTTGTTTGGCCAGCGCCGGTGCCCCGATTTTTACATATGTATCCGCGCGCATTAAACTGATGTCGCTCCCGGTATCCATCAAAGCCGACAATTCGACACCGTTCGCCGTAACCTTCTTATAACACTTATTCGTTCCCTTGTTCGTCGCGTTACAACTTTTGTTTTGGTTCGTCGTTTGTCTGTCCGCCGTCGTAGGACATTTTGTCGCGATGTGCCCGTGTTCACCGCATCGAAAGCATTTGACGCCTTTCTCTTTCGTCGGACAAGACACGCTCAAATGATTCTTACCACCACAATTAAAACACCGCCTACTCTCTTGTTTATCAGTCTCGGAACGCGTCGGCTTCTTTTTCTTATCGTCTACTTTATTATGTCTCGACTTAACCTTCATTGCTTCGTACACTTCGAACTTACGTTTTAATTCGGAAATACTTGCCGCACCGTACAAGCTAACCTTATTTACCTCGTCGTTGTGTATACCGTCTACTATGTATCGTATTACCGCACTGGTTTCTATTTTTGCTTTGTCTGCAATTTCCATCATCTTGTAGCAGTACTCTTGGTAGGTTTCGTCGCTTTTCTTCTTCCTTCTTTGCAACTGGTGATGTACATCGTGACTATCGACTTTCTGTGCGAATTCACGTTTCAATGCAGCCTTCATGTCCTTCCACGTCTTCACTCGTGCTTCGTGTTTTACGAAGAGTTTTGCTGATCCCCGAAGAAGCCTTCTTGCGTAGATCACTTTCTGTACGTCGTTCCATTTACAGAGAATCGCCGTTTTGTCGAAGTCTTTGATCCACTGTTTAACATTCTTGCCATCGTCACCACTAAACGTGTCTATCGAGTCTTTCACATCTTTGAAGGTTAATACACATTCTCCGCGTCTGCGTGATGATCTATGTGGCCGTCTTCGTCGTCGTTCGTCGTTGTTCGATTCGTGGCTAGAATCAGATTCATCGTTTTCTTTATTCGTTAGGGCGCCGTCGTCGTTGCTCTCGTCTTCGTCGCTCTCGTTTTTGTCTTCGTCTTTTTGGATGTCGAGCAACAATGCCGCCTTGAATCGCTCTACGAGATCTGCCTTGTTGCCCGTCGTCTTTAATTTACGTCGTTTTAACTCGTCTTTTAGTTGAGCCACCGTCATGGCGTCTACTTGAGTCTCGTCTTTCTTCTCGTCGCTCGTCGTCGCTCGACCGTCGTTCGTCGCCGCCATCTTCTCGTCTTCTTCTTCTGATTCACTCGTATATCCCGGACGAGCCCCCATAAAATATGTAGGAAGATTTGTTTGTCCAGAGGAGTAGACCAGGATGGAGGAAGGTCGTTGTGTTTTCCCACGGTTGATAGTTAATAAAAATTGTATTTCCTTTAGAATATACGAGGACAAAAGAACTTAATGAAAATCACGCTTTTCTCGATTCACACGCCTCGCTAGCTACCCGCGATCTGGTCTGCACGCACGCTTTCCACGCACACCACATTCGCTACGCCACACTACGGCCGTTCCTGTGACTATTCACACATTTTTGCTCAGCGGGAAAGTAGGCTATTTACTACACTGATAATTCTGATTAACGCAGCTTATGAAATAAAAGAATAATAATCAAATATAAGAAAAATAAGAATCTATCCTACATTATTAATATATATATTTTTTATTTTTCAGCTAAAAGAAGCTTTTGAGCTTCTTCGTCAAGATATTTTCGAAGGTGTAACTTCTTTACTCAGACAATATATGTATAAGTATACTCAAGATTTAAGAAAAAGTATATTTTTTAATTTTTAAGCAAATGTGTATTAAAGATTGTTTATTTATTATATCATTTTAATTAAAAAATTAAAATTTAATTCAACTAAAATTAAAATTAAAATTTATGTAAAATTAAAATTAAATTTTTGAATTATAATTGACTGATTTGAATTGAAAAGTTAGCTTAGATTTAAATTAAAATTAGTTTTAACAAATTTAAATTATTAGTTCAATGTTACATACATAATTAAATAATTTAATTTATTATACTAAAAAACAAATCATAATTTTTAATTAAATTGAACTAATTAATATATTTTTATAATTAAATTTGATTAGAACGTTAAACTTTAATTAAAATTAATTTGAGTTAGATTAAAATTAATTTTAACTTGAATTGAAATTGACTTGACTTAAGTTGAAATTGGTTTTAACTTGGATTAATATTTGTTTAGACTTGAATTAAAATTGATTTTGGCTTAGACTGAAATTGGCTTTAATTGGATTGAAATTGGCTTTGATTGGATTGAAATTGTCTTTGATCTGGATTAAAATTGACTTTGACTTCGATTGAAATTGACTTTGACTTGGATTGAAATTGGCTTTAACTTGGATTGAAATTGGCTTTGATTGGATTAAAATTGACTTTGATTTGGATTGAAATTGGCTTTGACTTGGATTGAAATTGACTTTGACTTGAATTAAAATTGGCTTTGACTTAGATTGAAATTAGCTTTAATTGGATTGAAATTGGTTTTGACTTGGATTAAAATTGGCTTTAACTTGAATTAAATTTGACTTTGACTTGAATTGAAATTAATTTTAATTTAAATCAAAATTTACTTTAACTTAAATTAAAATTTATTAACTTAAATTAATATTTACATTGGTTTAAATTGAAATTGGTCTTGACTTAAATTAAAATTGGCTTTAACTTGAATTAAAATTAGTTTTATAACTTAAATTAAAAATAACTAAGTTAAATTAAAGTTGATTTTAAAAATATATTTTTATAAATGTTTATATATTTAAAAGCAGTATTTTTGCATTTTTAATTAAATAAAATTTATATCTTTTTACAAAGCGTATTAAAAAAGTTATCAGTATTATTTTTTCTTAACTTAATTAAACTAATAATAATTATGCCTCGAAGAAAAATAATTCGAACAGTTGAAGAAGAAGAAGAATTTCAACGTAATAAACGAGAAAGAAAAGCACAATCTCAGGCTAAGAGACGGGAAGCAAAGCGAATAAGAATTAATGAAAACTGTCAATCTTCTTCAAATATTAGTGAGATTTGTTCAAATGTAACACAACCTTCTACAAACTTTTCGGAAGATATAGTAGTAAATTATCAAACTTCAACCATTTCATCTATGAAAGTAGTTTATTCAGCAAGTGAAACAGTTACCACTACATCGCAAGCGTTTGATACATTAAATGTTTCTATGATAAAAAATAGTAATAAAGTTAATGAAATAAATAATGGTATAAAATTAGTTAATGTTAACAACGATATTGAAATAATTCAAAACGTTCATAACTCAACTTTGGAAACTTTAAATAGCAATATTATTTTTTCCATACCTAGCACATCAAATAGATTGATAACAGATTTGACGATTTAATCATCACAGGATATTATAATAGATGATAACGTAATAAGATCGAAATCAAGGTATGTTAATAGAAACAAGAAGATAAGGTGGTATGAAAAAAATCGAAGTTTTACAAAAGGATACATGGATATTAATATGTCTCAAATTATTCAATTAGAAAATGTTACAGAACATTATATAGGAGAACCCTGGCGGAAATATTTCTACAAAATTTAAAAAAAAATAAAAATGTGCTACAAAAAACTATAAAATATAATTGCCAGAATCTATTAAAATCTACATAAATTGGGGAGGGGCTACAGAATTCTACATAAAAATGCTAGAATTGGAACACTTTTGTAAATTTATGTATTTTTTTATTGGATCTTGATCTATAAATTAGTCGGTGAAACTACGTCAAACTACAACTAATACTGATATTCTACACATTTCTATGTCTATTTAAGTACAGTAGACTACAAGGAAATACTACCCTGGTGAAAATAATTTTACAAATTTTTATGAATAACTACAACTTTTTGGATATACTATGAACAAAATAAAAAATAAAATTTACTTCTCTCGTTGAACATTATTTTATTGCTGAAAATCTTGATTACGTGCAAGCTTAATTAAATACATTTATATTGTACTTAGAAAATTTGCTTACCACCGCTGGATTTGAACCTGAAACCCCTGGCTCTTGAGTCAGTCACCTTCCGCACTGTGCTACAACATTGATTGATGAAGGCGTTTCCTATTGTCTATATGTTACACTTATTGTTAGCAGACCACGTACGGAAGGTGTTAGTTCTTAATAAAGTCGGTTTATTATACAAGGTGTCTCAGGACCTCACCGACAAACTTTGAGGAATGATAGGTCACACAAAGGAGATCATTTTTTGTTAAGGAACATATGGTCGCTGACGCGTCCATCGAAAATCAGCCGATTTCAATCAAATTGTTTTGGCATCAAGTTGCTTCTTTCTAAGTTACTTGTGTTCAGAACTCTAAAAATGTTGTCTAAAATTAAGAGACTATCACCATATAGTATGCAGATAGTCATGTTCAATTTTAAAATGTCATGAACCAATTGCATAGCCGTATTAGCGTCTTAAGATATAACTTAAGACTGTCTTGAAATAACATCCAACTATGAATAATGGCCATAGTCTCTTAATTTTAGACAAAATTTTTAGAGTTATATTGCTACAACTTGATTTATAAATTACGGGACAAAACTACGTCAAACTACTACTATTAACTACTATTAAAAATTTAAGAACTAATAAAATCTTAAAAAATTAAAATATTTGCTTACTTGTAGAATACTACAATTATTTATAAATGACTATAGAAATCTGCCACAATTTACATATCGTAAAACTATGCAAATTAGAATCTAATCCAGTTTTTAGTTTCTCATAAAATACTACAATTTTATACAAATAGTAACAAATACCGATTTGTTTGTACAGCTAAAAAATTTATTACAATTATGGCTAATTAAAATTTGTAATTTTTAGTTACATGTTACAAGTTTTTACACAAATCGTCCAAAATTCATCTATTATATTAATAACTTCTTAATTCGCAGAAGTCAAAATACTTATGTTTTTATTTTCGTGTAATCTGTTGTAAAGTCCAGTAGAAAAATACATAAATGTACAATTTTTTACCTTTATACAGTGCGAGAAAAGTCTGGAAACGGTCAAATATCTCGAAAACAAAACGTTTCTGAGAAAAATGTTTCAGACAAAAATTTTTTGGTTTCGAGGGAGCTATAAGATGGTACCATTGGTCTGATCTTGGATGTTCGTTTAAAGCTGACGTGAACGACACCTTTAATTTCTTAAATGGAAACCCCTATTTTTCAATGCATATTCTTGTAGCTAATCTCGAGAGCTTTTCAAAACACTATAATAAAGTATTTTTTCGTTAAGAACTTTTGAAATTATGAGGCTTGAAAGTTTGTATTTTGACATAAAATACAAAATATCTTGTAAAACATTAAGTTTTTGGTAATGTTACCTTAATACTTTTATGCACAGAATAATGAGACGAATGAATTGATATGAAAAAAAAGCATAGTTTCTTTAAGAAAAATGTAATTTGCAACACGCATCTGCATACTTTTTCTTAAAAGCAACAATGTCTTTTTTTCATACCAATTCATTCGTCTCATTATTCTGTGCATAAAAGTATTAAGGTAACATTACCGAAAACTTAATGTTTTACAAGATATTTTGTATTTTATGTCAAAATACTAGAACTTTCAAGCCTCATAATTTCAAAAGCTTTTAACGAAAAAATACTTTATTATAGTGTTTTGAAAAGCTCTCGAGATTAGCTACAAGAATATGCATTGAAAAATAGGGGTTTCCATTTAAGAAATTAAAGGTGTCGTTCACGTCAGCTTTAAACAAACATCCAAGATTAGACCAATAGTACCATCTTATGGCTCCCTCGAAACCAAACAATTTTTGTCTAAAACATTTTTCTCAAAAACGTTTTGTTTTCGAGATATTTGACCGTTTCCAGACTTTTCTCGCACCCGATATATTTCTGATTCGTGAATGGTTGTAATTTTGCTTACAATACTACAAGATCTTACAAAAAATGACAAAATCCTTAAGCCTTTTACAGCTCGTGAATTCATGAAAATCTACATAAATTTGCTTTTTGTAGATGTTTATAAGATACTACAAGTTTACATGGAAATTAACAGACCTTCAACCAAACTTTCCACCTTTCCATGGAAAATTGTAGTATCTTATAAAAATCTAAAAAAGCGAATACATGTAGATTTTTCATGAATTCACGATTCGTAAAAGGCTAAGAATTTTGTCGTTTTTTATAGGACCTTGTAGTCCATCGAAAATCAGCCGATTATATGCAAAATTACAATCATTCACGAGTCAGAAATTTAATAAGGTAAAAAATTGTACATTTGTGTATTTTTCTATTGGGTCTTACAGCAAACTATACGAAAATAAAAACATAAGTATTTTGACTTCTGCAAATTAAGGAGTTATTAATAATAGATAAATTTTGGAAGATTTGTGTAAAAACTTGTAACATTTAACTAAAAAGTACAAATTTTAATTAGCCATAATTGTAATACATTTTTTAGCTGTACAAACAAATTGGTATTTGTTACTATTCGTACAAAATTGTAGTATTTTATGAAAAACTAAAAACTGAATTGGATTCTAAGTTGCAAAGTTTTACAATTCGTAAATTGTGGTAGATTTCTGTAGTCATTTATAAATAATTGTAGTATTCTACAAGTAAACAGATGTTTTAATTTTTTAAGATTTTGTTTCTTCTTAAATTTTAAAAATTTGTAGATCTCTGTACTATTTTTTACTAAATTGCAGTTTTTCATGAAATACTACTTGCAATAATTTCTTGATTTGAGAGCATTGTAATTTATGGTACTATTTCGTAGATATTTCTACAAAAAAATAATTATTTCTACAAAAAATTAAATATTTCAGCAGAAATATACAAATTTCTATTTTTAGTCAAATTTTGTAGTTATTTATAGAAATTTTTTCCGTCAGGGAAATGAATGTATGTTGTGAATATTGTGGTGCGAAACATTTTAATTTTGAAAAAGTAGCTAATAAAGGCAATTCGATTAACGATTGTTGTAGTCATGGTTTTGTTAAGTTAGATCCTTTACCACAACCTCCATGTGAACTTTACAAACTGTTTACAGGAAATCATCCAAAATCAAACCATTTTTACAATCGTATTTGTGGTTATAATAATACATTTGCATTTGCATCGTTTAATGCAAATATATCAAATTTTAGTGCGCAAAGACGTGGACCTTATTGTTTTAAAATTCAAGGACAAGTTTATTATCAAATTAATACTGCGTTATATCCTGCACCAAGTAAAATGCCAAGCTATGGTCAACTATTTATTGTGGATAACAATGAAGCAACAGAGTGTCGGTTACATCAAAATTCGAATCTTGATGAAGAAATTTTGCTTTTAATAGATAACATAATGCGTACGAATAATATATTTGCACAATCTTATCGAATGATGCACGAAGAAATTCAAGTACAACAACAAACGTCTGATAATATACGTGAATTACAATTGAGATTTCTAACAAGAAGGGGAATTGATCGTGGCCGATACAATGTGCAAAAGGTAAATGAAGTTGCAGCTGTTTTTTCTACTACAGCAGATGGTGAAATTCCGGAAACTTATGTCACAATTTATAACATAAATAATAAAACTTTACAACAAGTTAGTACAATGGATCCAAATGTAGAACCATGGATTTATCCATTGTTTTATCCATATGGTAATCAAGGTTGGCATGGTAATTTACGACGCAAAGATAGTAATAAACGAATAAGTAGAGCTGCATACGTAAAATATCGGATAGCTATACGTGATAATTTTAATATATTTGTTATGGGAAGACGATTATTTCAGCAATGGCTTGTAGATAGTTATGTAAAAATTGAAAAAGATCGAATTAACTATTGTAAACAAAATAAAAAACAATTGCGAGTTGAGACTTATCAAGGATTGATTAATTATTTAGCACACGCTGCTAATAATAATGATGCTCACATTGGAAAGATGGTTATACTTCCATCAACATTTGTGGGTTCACCGCGTAATATGTTACAACATTATCAAGATGCAATGGCTATTGTACGGAAATATGGAAAACCAGATATCTTTTTTACTATGACTTGTAATCCAAATTGGCGCGAAATTAAGAAAAATTTACATCCAAATCAACAACCTGCAGATAGGCCAGACATATGTGCTCGCGTATTTAATATAAAAAAAATTATTTAATCGATGTTATTGTTAGACAACAATTTTTTGGTGAAGTTCTTGCATATGTTTATGTGATAGAATTTCAAAAACGTGGATTACTACATTATACATTTATTGATTACATTAAAACAGAACTGTAAAATTACAAATTCTGAAACAGTTGATAAATTTATTTCCGCTGAAATTCCTTATCTTAATAAAAATGAAAGATTACATAATATTGTGATGAAACATATGATTCATGGACCATGTGGAGATTGGTGTCTAATAAATGATAAATGTTCAAAACACTTTCCAAAACCATTTCAACCTGAGACGACTATGGATGAAGATGGTTATCCTCAATATTGTCGAAGAAATAATGGATTACTTTACGAAAGACCTGGAAGATACGTTGTTGATAACCGATATGTTGTACCATACAATCCAACACTTTTACTTTTATTTAACAGCCACATTAATGTTGAAATAGTTTCCAGCATTCGATCTGTAAAATATTTATATAAATATATTTATAAAGGTCACGATGCTGCGTCTGTAATCATTGGAGAAAATATAGATAAAACGATAATACATGACGAAATTCAAGATTTTATTGAAGCTCGTTATGTCGGACCAGTGGAAGCATGTTGGCGTATTTTAAGCAAACCTTTACAAGAAAAAATCACGCTATATTTCGTTTACCTGTTCATTTACCAAATGAACATAGTATAATAATTGATGACAGTATTAATAATGATACAATAAAATCTGCAATAGAACGAGTAACAATGTTATTAGATTATTTTCAGTTAAATGCTCGAGATGAGGAAGCAAGACAATATCTATATAGTGATATTCCATCTCATTATGTATTTAAAAAAGTTACAGTTAATGGCAGAACTATTAATCGTTGGGAGAAACGTCAAAGATATTTTAATTGCATTGGTCGTATGTATTCTGTCAGTCCGTCTCAGATAGAATTGTTTCATTTACGTATACTTTTATTACATGTTAGAGAAGCTACGAGCTTTCAAGAATTAAAAACAGTTGATAATGAAATACATCAAACTTTTACCGCTGCATGTTTAGCATTAGGACTCATAGAAGATGATGAAGAATGGTATCGTGCGATGAACGAAGCGAAAATTTGGATGATGCCAAAAAGACTTCGTAATTTATTCGTGCGAATTTTAATTCACTGTCAACCAATTGATCCAAAAAAGTTATGGGATAAGTTTAAAAAAGATATGTCGGAAAATTATATAAGACGATTTGGGCTTATAATGGGAATAAAAAAAGCCTATAATTACATTATTAATTTACTTCAAATGGAAGGATCTAACATTATTAATTTTTCTGATATGGAACAAATAACAGAAGAACAAGAAATAAATGAAGAAGCGCAGATTGAGGATATGTCAATAGGTATGCAACAATATGAACAATTAAATGTAGAACAAAAACAAATTGTTGATACTATATTAGAAGTAACAACAAGTAACAATAGCAATAATAGATGTTTCTATACCGATGGTCCAGGTGGTTCTAACACTCCAGGGGGTGGGGGGAGTCCTTCCGGAGCCTCTAGGGGCCCGGGGGAGCCCTCCACTACGGGTTTTGCCCACCCGGAGTACCCGAGCACACCAGTACCGTAACCCACGGCGGCCCGAGAGGTCCGCCGTGGACCGGGGAGTCCCCCTCGGGGGACTCGCGAAGCAGACTACCTCTATAAACAACTGTCCGGTCGGACGGGACCGTGAGGGACGAGATAGCGCGAGCTATCTCCGTTACCCGGCCGTCCTAAGGGAAGGAAAACCCTGACAAAAAACCGGGGGACCGGCTGCCCTGCTTAGGAGTCCGACTAGCTTCGGCGACTCGGACTCCAACAGCCGGCAGGGGTTGGCGGCCCTGACTGCAATCGCCCGGTCGGCCGGGACCAAGAGGGGGGAGTTTCTACTCCTCCCGCCGGCCTAGAGGAGGGAAAACCTCGATAAAAAACCACGGGGTAATGGGGGGGTCCCCCTCTCGGCCATTGCACGCCGGTGCTCCGGCAGGTCCGAGAGGGGTTTGGTTCCTTTGTTCCCTTGGGAAGAGAGATAGTGGCGGGGGTCCGCTGCTTCATCCCTGGGCTGTCGCGGCCGCCGGATCTCTCGGGCAGTGGCCCGGTCCGGGGGTCGTTCGGCCCGGGGATGCGGTGGGGATTACGCCCGCCCTACGTCGCCCCACTCCCGGGGTTGGGTCACCCACCCATTGCACGCCGGTGCTCCGGCAGGGAGGTGGCCCGGAAGTCCCCTGTGGGTGGGTCAGGCCGTTGCCACGCGGCCGGGGGGTCAAAAGCACTCCGCACTCCGCCCTTGGGTGGAGGCGCCGCGCTCCGGGGTAACCCGGGCGTGCGTGCGCGGGTCTCGATCGACCGGTCGCGGGAGTGGCGAGGATCCTTCCTCTCCACGCCGGCTCGCTGGCTGGAGGAGGGGGGTAACCCTCTTTCGCCCGACTCAGTACGTGGTGCTGGGTCGGGTGGAGGGGAGGCCCACACCGGCGGCTTGCACACCAGGGTCGTGGACCCGCGGTGCCGTCGGTGTGGAGATAAGAGAGAAACACCCGCCGCAACGAGCAGGAAAGGAGCGGGAAAGGGCGCGAAGAAGAAGGGGAAGAAAACGCCCGATCCCACATCGACCGGGGACAAAGGCCCCCGATCGCAGATACCGGGACGAGGGAAAGACCCCGCACCATCCGATCCCACATCGACCGACGACAAAGGCCACCGATCGCAGGTACTGGGACGGAACGGGGACCCGACGCCATCCAATCCCACATCGACCGGGGACAAGAGTCCCTGGTCGCAGGTACTAGGACGGAAAGCGACTCCCGCGCCTGCGTCAATGTCCGCCCCCGCTCCCACAAAAGGAGCGAGGGATGTGCATTCACGAGCGAGTGACGAAACGACGCGGGCCGCCATCGTCGGGCCACCGAGACAGGAAGGATGGACCCAGGTGAAAGCCAGAGGCAGGAGGAACTGGGAGAAGCCGACCCAGACCAAACCCCAGACCCGGGCCCAATCAAAGAGATCAACGGACGGGAAAACTGGGAAGAGGGAGGCCGAGAGGAAGGGGGGACAGGGGGGAAGGACGGGGGCGGGAATACACAACCGCAACTGCGCCCAACACCCCCGCGGAAAGCACAGAAAAGGAGGGTGCCACGCACCGCGGCGGTCACCTTGACCTGCCCCGAGGGGGAGTACGCGGAGTGCATGGGAGAGGTCAGGAGGAGGATACAATTGGAGAGCTTGGGAATAACCAAGCTCTCTAATGTCAGGCGCACTGCTACCGGAGCAATGAGCCTGGAGATAGCGGGGCAGGGCAGCGCCAAAAAGATAAGCGAAATACTATCCGGCAGAGAGGGAGTGAGGGTGAGCCGACCGATGACAACGGCCGATATAAGGCTCGTAGGATTCGAGGAATCGCTGAGCGGAGACGAGATCGGAGAGGCCTTGGCGAGGAAGGAGAACATGGGCCTCATCAACTTCAAGGTGGGGCCCATAAAGAAAATGACCAACGGACTGTGCTCCACAGTTGTGAACTGTCCGTTGGCGGTGGCCAAGAATCTCGCGAGGGAGGAAAAAATAGCACTGGGGTGGTCGCCCACGAAAGTGGAGTTATTAGACAAGCGGCCGCTTCAGTGCTATAGATGCATGGAGGTTGGACACACGCGCGCCAAGTGCAGCAGCGAGAAGGACCGAACCGGGGCCTGTTACAGGTGCGGGGAAGTCGGTCACCCGGCCAAAGAGTGCCAGGCTCCCGTGCAGTGCACCGTGTGCAGGGACAAGGGACTCCCTCACGATCACCGCGTCGGGGGGCCCACCTGCGGGGGGTGCAAGCCGGGAAAACGAGGAAAGACGGTAAAAAAAGGAGAAGGAAAGAAAACAGAAAGGGCCGGAAGGAAGGGAGAGGAACCCACGAAAAGCAAAAGTAGTGGAAAGAAGAAGCCTAATATCACGTCGAACCTGGAGGTCAGGAACTTTGAGGTCAGGGATGGGAACAGGTTGATAGCCGGAGTGGCCGTCACACAGGACCCTCCCAAAGAAAAAAGGCTCCAGAAGAGGAAACCTGAGGGCACGAAGATACTTGTCAAGTCCGACGCCCTCAAGTTAATCGGGGAGGTGACTCAAGAAGAGCCACCGAAGGAGCAGAGGCCCCCGAAGAAGAAGAAAGAGGGAGATAAGGCCGTGGACGGACCAACAGACACTACGGTGCTGATGGACCTGGAGGAGGAAGCGGAGGCCCCTTCGCTGGATCCACCCAAGACAGTGGACAAGGAGGAGACCGTGGAAACGGCGAAGGTGGACCAAGCGGGAACGGGGGGTACCTCTCCGCAGGTGGAAATCACCGACGAAGAGGATGGATCGGAGGACATGGGACCAGGCTACATAGGCTATGTCCCTCCGAATCCTGCAATCTAATCTGAACAACGCCCGCGCGGCCCAGGATCTCTTTTGTCAGACACTGGCAGAGCGCGGGTGTAGCTTGGGAATCGCGGCTGAGCCTTACCGCATCCCTCAAGGTAGATGGGTGGGGGACAGCGGGGGATCCGTCGCGATAACATGAAGGGCGACGGAGACATCGCCTTTGTGCACGACGAGGTCGGTCGGCACGGGCTACGTCGCGGTCGATTGTGGACCTATCTCCGTGGTGGCGGTATATGCCCCTCCCAGCTGGACCCGCCCCCAATACGAGCAGCTGCTGACGAAGTTGGAGGACTGCGTCCGAGACTGTGCGTCAGGGCGGGTGATCGTGGCGGGGGACTTCAACGCGAGATCCGCGTTGTGGAATTGTCCCCCGCCGGCAAATTGGAGGGGCCAAGTCACCGTGGCCTGGGCGGCGGGACTCGGCCTGAGCTTGATTAACTCGGGTTGAGAGAGCACCTGCGAGCGGCTACGGGGTTCTTCGGTAGTGGACCTAACCAGGGCCACCCCCCCTGTGGCCCGCGACATCCGCGGATGGGGGGTAATTACGAACCTGGAGACCTTATCGGACCACCGATATATTGAGTGGTCAATCCGGGTCATCCCCCCAGAGGTGCTGGCCCGCCGTCACAAGGCTGCGAGGTCCAAGCGGAGATGGGCCATAAAAAAGATGGACGCGGATAGATTCGTCGCGGCTGCCTCGGCTCTGAACTGGGGCGAAGAAGGAGAGGACGCCATGGAAGGGGAGGGGGTGGATCGGGAGGCCGGGGAGCTCGTCGATATGATGGTCAAGGTGTGCGACGTAGCCATGCCTCGGCTCCGTCCACTCCCCCCCAGAAAAGAAGTGTATTGGTGGAACGAAGAGCTGACCACCCTAAGGCGCACCTCGATCAGGGCCAGGAGGACGTGGCAGAGGGCCCGTCAGGGCAGAGGTAGCCTGACGGAGGAGGAGGCGGGAGAGGCCTGGCGATCCGCCCGCCAGGACCTCTCCAAGCCATTCACAAGGCCAAGGGGCTCGCCTGGGACGAGCTCCTCGATAGCGTGGACGAGGATCCGTGGGGGCGCCCGTACAAGTTGGTAAAAACCAAGCTCAGACCCTGGGCCCCCCATTAACGAAAACGCTTGACCCCCCATTCGTCGAAAAAGTCGTCGACACTCTCTTCCCCCGATGCAACGGGGGAGATATTGGCATCCCGGTAGCGGAGCCAGAGTTGGGGGTCACGGAGGAGGAGCTACCGAGGGCGCTCAAGCAGGTGAAGAGGGGCAAGGCCCCTGGTCCCGACGGGATTCCCGGGCGAGCATGGCCCTTGGCAGCGGGGGAAATGGCCGGCGGGATGCGAAAGGTGTTCACCGCATGCCTGAGGACCGGTCGTTTCCCCAAAAGATGGAAGGAGGCCAGCCTGGTGCTCCTGCCGAAGGAGGGCAAACCACCGGACATGCCCTCCTCCTACCGGCTCGTGTGCCTGCTGGACGAGGCGGGGAAGATTCTGGAGCGAATCATCGCGGAACGCCTCGTCCGGCACTTGTCCCAAAAGGAGGGAAAAGGTCTCTCTGGCGACCAATTCGGCTTCCGTGCCGGGAGATCGACGGTGGACGCGATCAAGCGCGTCCTCGCCCGGACGGAGGCTGAGATAGCCGGGGGGGAGTCGTTATGGGTATAGACTACGACGTCAGAAACGCCTTCAACTCCCTCCCCTGGCCGGTTATAATGAGGGCCCTGATGGACTTCGCGGTCCCGTTGTATTTGGTGATGGTCGTCAGGGACTACTTCGTTGATAGGGGACTGACATATACGGACCGGGACGGAGTCCTGAGGGTCAGGTCGATGGAGTGCGGGGTCCCGTAGGGGTCAGTGTTGGGGCCCCTGCTGTGGATCATCGCGTAAGACCTGGTCCTCGGGACACCCCTCCCTATAGGATGCTGGCTCTCGGGATATGCGGATGACATATACCTGGGAGTCAGCGGGAGGGGATGGCGGGAGCTGTTCAGGCTGGCAAACGTGGCAGCGGCGAGCGTGGTGCGCTCCATAGAGAGGCTAGGTCTCGAGGTGGCTCCGCAAAAAACGCAGATGATCCTCTTCTACGACAGGAGAGGGCCGAGGAAGCGGGGGCCACCGTTGGCGGGACTCAGCCTCCGGGTGGGAGGAGTGAGGATCCCGACCACTCCTCAGATGAAATATCTGGGTATGTGGCTGGACACAGAGAGGGACTTTGGCGCGCACGTCGACAGCGTAGCCCCGAGGGCCGGACAGGTCGCAAACAGCCTGTCCAGGCTGATGCCGAACCTCGGGGGGGCTGGGGGTCGCGTGCGTCGCCTCTATACGGCGACGGTCCATTCTGTACTAATGTACGCCGCGCCCGTGTGGTGGGCCAAGGCGGAGAGCTCGCGCATTCTGAGGGCCAAGTTGGAGCGCGCGCAACGCGTGATCGCCCTCAGGGTGGCGAGGGCGTACAGGACCGTCACACACGTGGCGGCGACCATCCTCGCGGGTATTCCCCCGGTTCACCTGCTCGCACGGTCGTACGCGGAACAGTACGACAGCGTGCGCGGAATCCGTGACCGGGGGGGGGTAATTACCCCGCAAATGAGGGTGGCGCTACGAGCCCGAGCCTCGGCGACACTAAGGGACAGATGGAGGGATTGGGTTGCGGACCCCCGCAACAGGTACGGACGGAGGGTCGCCGAGGCTGTCCAGCCCGTATTCGAGGAGTGGGTGGAGGGTGTCAAGACACGCGACTTGACTTTCCACGCTGTGCAGATCCTGTCGGGGCACGGTTGCTTCGGCAAATATCTGCACAGTATCGGGAAGGAGCACACCACGCGCTGCTGGTACTGCCCAGAGGGGGCGGACACGGCGCAACATACTTTGGAGACCTGTCCGGAATGGACGGAAGAGCGCCGTGCCCTCCGGGCACAGTTAGGGGGAGATTTCTCCCTCCCGATAGTAGTGGCCAAATTGGTCAGACCGGGAGACGAGGGGAGAGATAACTGGAGGGCCTTCTCATCCTTCGCCAGCAAGGTCTTGCGGAAGAAGGAGGAGGATGAGCGGGTGAGGAGGGAAGAAGCCGCCCCTCCTCAATCGGACGAGGACTGAGGGGGCGGATCGAGATCGAGGGGATCCGTTACCCTCCTCTTGTTAGGAGGACAACAACGGGGTTGTCAGCCCTGGCGCCGTTAAAAAACGGCGTGTTGGAGGAGAGAGGGAGTGTCGGGGGAGGGGCGAGTGTCTCCGAAGCCTCTAGAGAGGCGGGGGCACTCCCCCCCTCTCCCGATGTTCCCAGCGCCGAGAGTTCGGCGGAGGGAACGGGTCGGGGGAGGCTCGGGCGGATTCCCTACGGGGTTTCCGCCACAAGCGCTCCTCCCGGCCCGCGAAGGCAGGGTGCCGGACTCGCGGTGGCGGGGCTCCGACGGGTCTCGTCAGCCGCGGGGCGGCGCCCGCCTACCCCCTTTTTAGGAAGGGGGCGCGGGGGGAGAGGAAACGCGGCACGCCGCTCTCCTCCCCTCTCCGCCCGGGGGCGGGCAACCGACACGGGGGTTAACGTCTTTCGTCCGCTGCCATCGCCTCGGTATTGGCAAACCCGGAAGGAGAGACGACGGATGGGTGCCGTCGCACTCATCCGTCGGGAGACGGACTTTTCGCTAATTAGCGAACGCGTGGGGGAGTTCGCGGCTGTAATCACTGTGTTTCCCAGGGCTCCCCCTATACAACGCCAAGGACGGCTGAATCGCTGGAGTTTTAGTCGGTAGGCTGCGGCCGCGCACGCTTTATCGAACGTGCGTGGGCGTAGAATTCGACACTCCCCCACCCCACCCCGGGGGTGGGGGGTCTTCCCCCCGTAAAGGGGGTCACCGGGTTCCCGCGGGGGCGAGGCGATCCCTGATCGGCGTTCGTGACTGGTCGCCGCTGGTGTAAAGCCCTGACCGGACCTCAGGTCCGCGACTGGCTGCCGCGGCCGCTCCCCGATCGGGCGTCGTGACGGATCGCTTCGGCCTTCTCCGCCGGGCCCGGTGATGGAAGATTTCTCCAGCGTTAACAAAAAAAAGGTGGTTCTGGTAAAACTTTTATTTATACAACTTTGTATTATTTACTTAAAAGTAAAGGAAACATAGTAAGTACATACAATGGCATTTACCGGAATTGCAGCGACATTATTTCCAAATAGGAGAACAATACACAAAGTTTTTAGGTTACCCGTACCTCTTTTCGCTGATTCTACATCGAACATTAAAGTTCAATCTAAAGAAGCTGAGAATTTAAAACTTGTGGATGTTTTTATTGTAGATGAAGCTCCTATGGCACCACAATATGTATTAGAAATAATGGATCAAACATTACGCGATATAATGCAAAACGACTTATATTTTGGTGGTAAAATTGTTCTTCTCGGTGGAGATTTTAGATAATTATTGCCTGTAAAAAAAAGAGCTACGCGTAGTGAAATTATAAATTTATCGATAAAATTTAGTGTTTTATGGAAACAATTTAAAATATTTTTATTGACACAAAATATGAGAACTTTACCACAAGAAAAAGAATTTGCACAATTTTTACTAAATTTAGGTAATGGTTCTTTAAATGATTATTTAGATAATGTTGATATTCCAGAAAAATGTATAGCAAACGCTAACTCAGATATGATAAAGGATATGTAAGAAAACATTATAACACACAGACGATATAAAACTATGGCTAATTATGTAATATTATCTTCAAGAAATGTCGATGTTGATGAAATAAATCAAAAAGTAATAAATTTATTAAATGAAAAAACAGAGAGAGTTTATACAAGCGTAGATACTCTTGAAACTACTGGAGATAATGAAGATATATATGAAACAATTCCAATAGAATATATCAACTCTTTAAATCCAACGTGTCTTTCACCTCATTAATTACGTTTAAGGAAATACACCGTTGTCATGCTTATTAGAAATCTTAATATCAGTGAAGGTTTATGCAATGGTACCAGATTATTAGTTTTAGATTTAGCTAATAACTTATTACGTTGCGAAGTTTTAACAGGTAATAAAGTTGGAGAAATAATTTATCTCAATCGTATCACTTTATATTGTGAAAATATATATCCGTTTACTTTTAAAAAGAGACAATTTCCGGTGAAATTAGCATTTGCTATGACTATAAATAAATCACAAGGACAAACTTTTGACAAAATTGCAATAGATCTTCGAAAAGATGTATTCAGTCATGGACAACTGTATGTTGCGTTATCAAGAAGTCGTTCTTGGGAATCATTGAAAGTTTATATAAAGAATGATAATCCATCTAATAAAGTAAAAAATTATGTTTATAAAAAAATATTTCAATTATAAGAAATAAAAAAATATTTCTGCCAAATCGTTAAATTTGATCAAAGATAAATTTCAAATTAATTTTGTTAAAAAGCATTGAAATAATTTATAAAATTATTTGTGAAATAATTATTTACGAAATAAATTGTTAAATAACAGATTAGTAAAAATAAAGAAATATAAAGAAAACTAAAAGATTTAAATATGATTAAAAAAACTAATGCAAAAATAATTATAAATAAATTTAAAAAAATAAAAAAAAAGAAAAATATATAAATAAGAATATAAAAAACAAAATGTATGGAGAAGATAAAAGAAATAAATAAAAAAATAAACAAAAGTAATAATATTAATAGAATAAATACAAAAGCTAACAATAGAAATAAGTTAGACAAAAATAAATTTAAAAGAAAAAAATTTATAAAAATTAGTAAAAAAAAGTTGATTTTTCAAATAAAATAAAATAAAAATTTTGAATAATATTATGCAAGAAAAATTTAAAAGAAAATTATATATAGATACAATTAACAATATAATAATAAACTGTTATGAAAAAATAAAATTAAAAATTAATTTTAAAAAATTAAAAGAAAAAATTTAAATAACGAATAATTATAAAAAATGTTAAATTAAAAATCTTATTTTATATATTTGTAACAAAATATTAAAAAAAAAAGAGAGGAAGAAAGAAAGGGAAAAGAGAAACAGAAAAGAGAAAGAGGGTTAGAAAAGGAAGAGAGAGAGAAAAAAAGAAAGAAAGAAGGAAAAAAAAACAGAAAGAGACAGAAAGAAAGAGAGAGCAAGGTAAAGTAGAGAAAAACAAGGAGAAAAGAAAGGAGGGAGGGGATAGGGGGAGGGGGAGAAAAAGGGAAAAATAGGCAAAATCAAATAAAGAGGAAAGTAAAAAAAAACTAAAAAGAGAGAGAGGGAGAGAGCAAGAAGAAAAGAAAAGAAAGATAACAAAAAAAGGTAAAATTTTTCATTAACATTAAATTTACATATATAATAGTCATTTCTTCTAAATTTCTTTTTAACAAATTATTTGGAGAAAAGAAAATTAGTTTTTTTTTACAAATTTAGCTTTGCCTATTAATTAATGAAAATTGATACTATGTTGTACCTTCTTGATTTATTTGTTGCAGGACATTACTGTTTACTGATACATCTTCAAAAAAATTTAATAGAACTGTAATTATTTATGCACATTTCTTTTGGGATGATTAAAAATTAAAGCAGAAAAGTAAATAGATATCAACCAAATCGGTTTCAACAAAGTAAGTTTAAACTACTTTTTTATACATATTTACATATACATACATATATATATGGGGCATTCTCTGTCAACCGGACACACCCTTCTGCCCAAAATTTGTGTCGACCGATTGAGGTCAATGAGGGCTTAAATTGTAGGTAATGATATGTAGTTTCTTGTACCGTGTGGCCTTTTTGAGAATTCAAGATGGCTATCAAGGGGTCACGATGAAAATCGGAGAAAACGAGAAAAAAATCAGTAAACGACTTTCCGTATGCCACACAATCAATCAAAGAAGCTCTAAAACTATTGATGAGATGGTTTTTGAGGTTGTTGATTACGAAGCTAAAGTAAAAAATTTAAAATTCAAGATGGCGGATCAAATATGGCGACCAAAACCGCAACGGCACCTTTCTATGTTTCGTAAGGCTGCTCGAATGGGCACTGGTTACGAATCTGCTATCAAAATTGAAAATTCAAGCAATTTCCGACCAGTTAAAGTAAGACTAAGCGTTGTCCGACCAGTTAAGGCAAGACTGAGGGACGGTCCAGCCGGTTGAGGCGAGACCAAGCGTTGTCCGACCAGTTAAGGCAAGACTAGGGAACTGGATAAAGAATTTTATTTTATATATTCCAAGGGGCTTTAAAGGGCGTTTTGAAGGGACGTACCCAACCCTAACCTCCAATTCATCCACTACCTTACTGTTTCCTCCTTTTGGACCAACGGTTTAACGTCTCTTCCGAAAGACGGACCTCAGTTTTTTCCGCATCTTGCACGGAGGGGCGCGGTTTTGTCGGAAAAAAACTTTTCCATGATTCATGGCTCTAGTGGACTCGAACCTGGTTCCTCAGATTACGAGTCTGGCGCTCTACCACTAAACCACACCGCCGCTCTAAGACTAGGGGACTGTTTAGCTGGATTTACACCAAAAACAGGTGACCGCTTCACTAAGCGGTCTTAGTTTTCAGAATATTCACTTTTACTCCATCTGCAGCATTTGAAAATCTTCTTATGATGATCTCTTGCTGTTGCGATATTAGAAAAGCATGGTTTTTGAGGATCTCTGGAAAAGGTAATGCCAATTCAAATCTTTTATTCAGCTTTCTAGTCATTGCATTATGCTGAACTTGACTGAAACTGAAAAATGACTAGAAAGCTGAATAAAAGATTTGAATCGGCATTACCCGTTCCAGAGATTCTCAAAAACCATGCTTTTCTAATATCGTAATAGCAAGAGGTCATCATAAGAAGATTTTCGAATGCTGCAGATGGAGTAAAAGTGAACATTCTGAAAACTAAGACCGCTTAGTGAAGCGGTCACCTTTTTTTTATGTGAATCCGGCTAAACAGTTCCCTAGTCTTAGAGCGGCGGTGTGGTTTAGTGGTAGAGCGCCAGACTCGTAATCTGAGGAACCAGGATCGAGTCCACTAAAGCCATAAATCAAGAAAAAGTTTTTTTCCGACAAAACCGCGCCCCTCCGTGCAAAATGCGGAAAAAACTGGGCTCCGTCTTTCGGAAGAGACGTTTAACCGTTGGTCCAAAAGGAGGAAACAGTAAGGTAGTGGATGAATTGGAGGTTAGGGTTGGGTACGTCCCTTCAAAACGCCCTTTAAAGCCCCTTGAGGTATATAAAGTAAAATTCTTTATCCAGTCCCCTAGTCTTGTCTTAACTGGTCGGACAACGCTTGGTCTTGCCTCAACCGGCTGGACCGTCCCTCAGTCTTGCCTTAACTGATCGGACAACGCTTAGTCTTACTTTAACTGGTCGAAAATTGCTTGAATTTTCAATTTTAATAGCAGATTCGTAACCAGTGCCCATTCATATTTAATCCGCCATCTTGAATTTTAAAATTTTTACTTTAGTTTCGTAATCAACGACCTCAAAAACCATCCCATCAATAGTTTTAGAGCTTTTTTGATTGATCGTGTAGCATACGAAAAGTCGTTTACTGATTTTTTTCTTGTTTTCTCCGATTATCATCGTGACACCTTGAAAGCCATCTTGAATTGTCAAAAAGGCCACACGGTACAAGAAACTACATATCGTTACCTACAATTTGAGCCCTCATTGACCTCAATCGGTCGACACAAATTTTGGGCAGAGGGGGGTGTCCGGTTGACAGAGAATGCCCCATATATATATATATATATATATATATATATATATATATATATACGTCATTATTAACACTTTGTCGAACGCTGTCACGTATGCGTCACATGTGATATGTGCGAGTGTCATTGCAAAGTGTTAACATTATTAATAATGATGAAGAAATTATCCCATTATTTTAACACTTACGTTTAATATGATCGGCTCAGTCGCCGTCGGAGCCGTTGCTGTCGTCGGCTGTTACGTCCCAATGAATCGCGGCCGCGAAGGCGGTGCTCGGATCGTTCACGGGACCGGGTCGCTTTATCGGGTCGTCGGACCGAGGGGTCCTACCCGGGGATACCCGCGACCGGGGTGATTTGCTAGCCGGAAACTCGCTACCAGGTGGTCTGCCCGATACGGACTCTTACGGGGAGGTCCAAATTATGAAGCTCCGCGCGTGCGTTCAAATTATTCGTGAGATAACGTTCGAAAGGTTCCTTTACTCGCGCACACGCGTAGCACTCGTACGCCGGACGGTAATCGGCTAGTACCTTGCCGCACCCGGTACATGCAGGGAATTCTGTTTGGGGACCGTACTGCACGAAATGTCGGAGGATTCCCTCGAATTCTTGACGACAAGATTGATAAGAACCGAGTTGACAAGTCTCGCAAATGGTTTGCCCGGTGGATTTATTTTGAAAGAAAAGGGACCATACGCAGACACCGCTCATTAACCAGACCTTAAGTGGAGAGGAGGGCAAGATTAATTCCGGTGGGCGACGACTAACAGGGTGCCCCGGGCACATGGAAGTCGTTGCGAACCCGATATGCATGTAGTGGCGGACTAGACGATCGTATTGCGCGCGTTGTGGATCCGCGAGGCCGTGATAACACTTTTCGCAAAGGTAGTGCCTGCTATGACGATTTTGATAACATATAACTAACACGCAAATAGCGCGGGATAACCAATCTCTATGCACGACTCGGGCGATTGACGAGGGAAGGCGGCGCGCGGAGGAACGCGACGGTGTTCCGTTCATACCGCACTCTTATAGCTTAAGGACGTCGTCATCTACCTTTCCGGTCGAGGTCCAGTGGGTGGTCTGCGGTACCTCAGTGTTCTGGCGGTGTAAAATCTCGGCGTGCTGCTGGATCAGGCGGCTCCGACGGGGGTCGTTCTTTTAAATCGAGGCGATGAATTCCTAGGATGGGGGATTCTCGAGATCAACTCCCGGAGTGTCGGTGATCGGGGTTACCCGATACCCCTAGAACGCTATCCGGAATGTCTGGTAGTCCACTCGAGATACGGCTTTGTCCAGTGGGACGTACTGTATACTTTTATACTACTGAGATATTATTAAACAACTCTTTTCCCTCTGAAATGATTGATAAACTAATTAAGGCTAGGCTTAAAACGCTCGCAAATAGGAATGAGACAACGGACATAAGTCTGAACTTGTTTGATGCTCGACGTTGCATCACAGTACCATATGTAAGGGGCGTAGGTGAGGATATCCGACGCATTTTCAATAAAGTCCGCCTTGACACGGTATACACTATTCCGAAAAAACTCGATGGCATTATAAAAAGCGGTAAGGATCGGCTTGTCAGGGAGAAAGAGACCGAATTGGTGTATGAGATAGAATGTGCCGATTGCGATGCGGTGTATATAGGGCAGACCAAGCGTCATTTATCAACACGTGTAAACGAACATAGGAAAGACATAAAAAAACACGACAGCAATCACTCAGTTGTGAGCAAACATAGAATGCAATTTAGCCACAATTTTAAATGGGATGAAACTAACATCATTCACAAGGAAAAAAATACAAAAAAGAGAGAGATTGCTGAAATGTTTTTGATTAAAAAACACCCTAATACAATTAATCTAAAAAAGGACACGGAAAATTTGAACTCGATCTACGATAAAGTGATTGCATTGTTATGAATTATCACGTGATTTTCACATGTTCGCAATAATAACCTACATCTTACTGGTATATGTATTAAAAACAATCAGTCTGCTTTTGAACTCCGACATGTAAGCACACGTTAATCTGCGCTCCGCTGTTGCGTTAGCGTTGGCGTTTCTCCTTGTATGAAACGCTTTTTCGTGTTGTCTTGGACTCATACATGTAAGTCTTGTTTTCTTTCTTTTTTATGTGCATATGTATTCAGTAATTTACGGTAATATTGATTAGATTATGACTTTTTAGCGTTATATTTATGACTATTTCCGGTAAAATCTTCGTAAATACAGATGTGTAGGGTTCGTGACAAAAACCGAATTATCAGGTATTATTTCATTATATTTTATTTTTTGACGGTGTATTTTATCTCTTCGACTGAACCTACATCTAATTAAATTAATTTATATTTAGTGCTTGATAAGGACCCAATCCCGAAGGGTCGAAACGTCGCAGCGTTTTCTGTCGTACTTGCCAAGTGCAGTCGAAAGCAATAAACTTTACATGTTCAATTGACATTGGCGGAATAAACAATTGATTTCTGTATACTTTTAATTTTAGGTTCGCGCACTGAGGTTACGTTTTCGATCACGCCCGCCTTGCACGCTGGGCTCGCGGCAAAGTATTTTTGGTATTCGGGATCAGGCGTGTAATCGGGAAGGATTCCTAGCAATGGGTTCAAAGGGGATCCGTACAAAAGGCGATTTAGTCTGCGGGTGCGTACTTTAAGTCCGCTTCGTCGCGTTTAGGGCATTTACCGATCGGCTATCGAAGTTAACAAGTACACTTCGGTTGGCCCTCTTGCTTGTGGTGAGAAGGCGTGCTGCTCGTACTGCACTGCCTCTCTTTAGACGCCCGCGGACGACAGCGTGCCTGCTCGTACGGCACTGCTTCGTACACGGATGTGACGCAAGAGGAGGACCGGTGATTCGGATGCTTTATTGCAATTAGATGTAGTGTAAATTAAATATCGCCGAAGGCGGACTCAGTGAGGATGCGTGGGAAAGGTGTAAGAATTCGTAGAGCAAGATATTGTATAAAAGTGATGGTATATTGTAATAATTCTACATGAGAAATATAATTACAATTGGTAATATCTATAGAATTGTTGAATAGAACAAACGTGTGGCGTGTTTTCTGTGTGACGCAATGTGTTACAGTAAACACGTGGCGACGCTATGCGCGAGGTCACGTGGTGACGCTACGGTGTGTCACGTGGTGACGCTACGGTGTGAGAGCACGTGGCGATACCGCTAACGTGTTGCGTTGGTGTTGTATGACGTTGTGCGTTAATCAATGTTACAGTTATTGAAATTAGTGACCTAATGTTATAAACAAATGCGTCTACGTAATGCTTATGGTATAAAGCTAATGTTTTAAACGAATGTTCCTACGTGATGCTTATGGTGTAAAGCTTATGTTATAAACAAATGCTTCTACGTAATGCTTATGGTGTAAAGCTTATGTTATAAACAAATGTTTCTACGTATTGAAATAAAGCTAATGCTATGCTTCTGGAATCACCTCAAGACGCGGTGGATATAGGATGTTGGAGACGCGTGGGTGCGCGTGGAATTAGGAGGTTCTGGATACAGAGCTTACCCTGAGCTGGAGATAGTAACACTTTTGAATCCCAGGATCAACAGGACGAGTCCCTCGGGATCCTCGCCTTTTATACCCTTTCGCTCGGTGGCGGGGGTGGTCGAGTGGAAGGGTTACGTAAGTGGAAGGGTTGCGTAGGTGGAGGGGTTGCGTAGGTGGAAGGGTTGCGTAGGTGGAGGGGTTGCGTAGGTGGAGGGGTTGCGTAGGTGATTTCTATGGTAACTCAAGTGGTTGGTCATTCTAGTGGTAACTTGTCAATAATTTTGATGGTAATTTTTATGGTAACCTGACAGTCGGTAATTCTGATGGTAACTTGACGGTTGATAAGTTTATTGGTAACTTTATTGATAATAACTCTACTGTCGGTAAGTCGTACTCTAGAATGGTAACCTTGTTGATGGTAACTCTGTCGTTGGTAAGTCATACTAGAATGGTAAGTGGTTTTAATGTTTTTAACTGGCGATTGCTCTTATAACTAAGATTTAAAATTTCTCGAATGTACGAGAGGTGGACGTAACACGGCATCGTCGCCGTGGCCATGGGCGCCGTTACGACCGCCGGGATCGTCGTTGACGTCGTGGCTCTAGGGGCCGTCGCGGCCGTCGTCGGCATCGTGATCGCGAGGACTGACACGTCTGACGGTACATCACTCTAGCCGCATAAATTTTTTCTTTTTATCCTTGTTGCACAGCACCTGAAAAACAATATTAAATTATAATACACTCTTTAATTTAACTGTCACAACAATCACTCAGCTGACACGCCCTTATGTGTTCTTAAAACAGCAAAGACAAGCCTAAAGAATATGACTGCCTAAAGGCTCATTTTCAAGCTTAAGCCCTATTTTCATAAATCACACTATGAACTTTGGACAATTACTTATTAAAATTCCCCAGAGTCAATAAAATTAACTGTTAATTGGTATTCATTGACTATACAAACCTTATAAGATTCATTATGCAATATAAGCCCAGTTTGACCGGGATCTAACTGAAAGAAATGCCATGTTCTATAAGAATGTATCAAGAAAATCGAAATAAAATATAAATCAATTAATTAAAAGCAAACCGATCATAAAAATATAACCTTTTGTGCCTGAAGAACATTACCACACTAAAATAATAATTATTTCATTAACATTTTCCAAACATGATTGTTATAAACAATTAATTTACGTTATTAACAGACCTAACTAATATCACCATTGGAACCATTATTAAAGGTCCAACAACTTTTGTTAATAAATTTTTCTTATATCTTTTAAAACAAACTAATTAACAATAAAAATTATTGAAAAATTATTATTAAAAATAATTAATAAAATCACTACAGACACTTAGCAGAACCTGTCAAGTAATCCTACAAAAACCCCTACTTAATATCTCTGTTCAATTTTAAGATATAATTAAAAATTATGGAAATCCATAAAATACAAAAAATTTTAAACACCCTAAAATATAGTCCTCAATTACTTAAATACAACAAAAGAAATCCCATCTTTTTATTCCTTACCGTTTACGAGTTATAAATTATTAAAGTTTTATGTCCACCATCTTGAATTTCCTACCATTTAAACTTAGAAAGACCAAATTACTTTTACCTTAATATTTGACCCTTTTAAACATTTTAAGATTAACAAATTTCATTTTTGAATGAAAATTTTGACACCTAATTATTATGATAAAAATGGAATCCGCCATGTTTTTAAACACTGATAGCGTTAATCCCGATTTTCTAATTGTACTAATAAATTTAATAAACGAGATTGAAAGTTATTCATTTAGCGAATGACTTCAGTACGAGAGACGAGGATAGTTTAATACCAACCCGTAGAGAGTAAGACGAAGATAGCCATATAGATTCCTAATAAAATTAAAATAAAATAGAAAACGAATAGTCGGTAATAAAAACAATAAAGGCGCGTATAAAGAATAATCATTAGAATCATTTGATAGAAACACATTTACTACATAATCATTTATTTTTGCAACCTATTTTTATAAACAATTATAAATAAATTATTAACTATGTCAATAAATATTTTTAACCTGTACTCCAGGCAATGTATTGTAACTTTTATGTAAACTAAAATATTGTCACTTCATTAATAAAAGCTGTACAAATACAAAGAATATTACAGGGCCGTATAACAAATTTCCTTTACACTAATAGCCTAACCTGGCAACCCAGATCGGACTGCTTATTTAACTATTAAACTCGTTTTGGTAAATACAAATTTCAACCACGCACGACTTTACACCAGCACCCCTATAAAAAATAATAGTAACTTTTATTCTTGCAATTGTTTACTTACCAAATATTTATAACAATAAAACGAACCTTTATATGAAAAATAATTTTATTATAAAAACAAAACCGCGTGAATAAAAAGAACATAACCATATCAATATGTGAAATAAAATTGCTAAATTGTTTAACAAATAATTTGTTACTAATAAATACTTACATTAACAATAAAATTTTCCAATCCTATATTATACTTTAGTGAAAGTCCTGCAATATATTTTCTATACACTTTTATCGAATTCCCGACCGTTTCCAAGATATAAAAATAATAAGAATCTTATTACATAAACAATATAATTTCATTGATCTGCCATACTAATGGGAATGCTAACCATCTCTACTTACATATAATATTATTAACATAATATTAGGTTTATTATTACTACTGCTAACAACACTTTTTATTAACATTGTTATTAACAAATATATACTTACTGAAAATAATATTATCATCGAGCGTCAATCGCTGAAGCGTCACTCACGAACCTAAAAAAGATAGAATTGTACCATGCGCTACGTAGAAATGTGAATCCAAGCGAGATGCGAATATTAATAACTGTTAGACAAAGAGAGCAATATCTTTGATGCTTTGGACATGCTATTAATTGTTTTAATTGTATAATTGAATTATCCTACTTTATGTAAAGTATGTCTAAAGGAAGTTAAATAATATTTAACATATATTTGTATACTTTAAACTCAATTTATTAAAGATTTCTTATATTCCTTTGAAACAAAAATCATGTTGAAATTTTATAATGAAAGAAGATATTACTCTCGTTATGAATCGCTACTAGAATAGAAATAGAAACGAGGTCACTAAGTGACTCATTTGAGTGGAATCCAGTCGCGTAGAACCATATATGGACATGCCGAGGTGAAGCGAAGCCCATAAGGTCATAAGGTGGTGTCTTGAAATTCTTTACCTTATATGGTCATGGGCTTCGCTTCACCTCGGCATGTCCATATATGGTTCTACGCGAGGACTGGATTCCACTCAAATGAGTCACTTAGTGACCTCGTTTCTATTTCTATTCTAGTAGCGATTCGTAACGAGAGTAATATCTTCTTTCATTATAAAATTTCAACATGATTTTTGTTTCAAAGGAATATAAGAAATCTTTAATAAATTGAGTTTAAAGTATACAAATATATGTTAAATATTATTTAACTTCCTTTAGACATACTTTACATAAAGTAGGATAATTCAATTATACAATTAAAACAATTAATAGCATGTCCAAAGCATCAAAGATATTGCTCTCTTTGTCTAACAGTTATTAATATTCGCATCTCGCTTGGATTCACATTTCTACGTAGCGCATGGTACAATTCTATCTTTTTTAGGTTCGTGAGTGACGCTTCAGCGATTGACGCTCGATGATAATATTATTTTCAGTAAGTATATATTTGTTAATAACAATGTTAATAAAAAGTGTTGTTAGCAGTAGTAATAATAAACCTAATATTATGTTAATAATATTATATGTAAGTAGAGATGGTTAGCATTCCCATTAGTATGGCAGATCAATGAAATTATATTGTTTATGTAATAAGATTCTTATTATTTTTATATCTTGGAAACGGTCGGGAATTCAATAAGGGTGTATAGAAAATATATTGCAGGACTTTCACTAAAGTATAATATAGGATTGGAAAATTTTATTGTTAATGTAAGTATTTATTAGTAACAAATTATTTGTTAAACAATTTAGCAATTTTATTTCACATATTGATATGGTTATGTTCTTTTTATTCACGCGGTTTTGTTTTTATAATAAAATTATTTTTTATATAAAGGTTCGTTTTATTGTTATAAATATTTGGTAAGTAAACAATTGCAAGAATAAAAGTTACTATTATTTTTTATAGGGGTGCTGGTGTAAAGTCGTTGTGCGTGGTTGAAATTTGTATTTACCAAAACGAGTTTAATAGTTAAATAAGCAGCCCGATCTGGGTTGCCAGGTTAGGCTATTAGTGTAAAGGAAATTTGTTATACGGCCCTGTAATATTCTTTGTATTTGTACAGCTTTTATTAATGAAGTGACAATATTTTAGTTTACATAAAAGTTACAATACATTGCCTGGAGTACAGGTTAAAAATATTTATTGACATAGTTAATAATTTATTTATAATTGTTTATAAAAATAGGTTGCAAAAATAAATGATTATGTAGTAAATGTGTTTCTATCAAATGATTCTAATGATTATTCTTTATACGCCCCTTTATTGTTTTTATTACCGACTATTCGTTTTCTATTTTATTTTAATTTTATTAGGAATCTATATGGCTATCTTCGTCTTACTCTTTACGGGTTGGTATTAAACTATCCTCGTCTCTCGTACTGAAGTCATTCGCTAAATGAATAACTTTCAATCTCGTTTATTAAATTTATTAGTACAATTAGAAAATCGGGATTAACGCTATCAGTGTTTAGAAACATGGCGGATTCCATTTTTATCATAATAATTAGGTGTCAAAATTTTCATTCAAAAATGAAATTTGTTAATCTTAAAATGTTTAAAAGGGTCAAATATTAAGGTAAAAGTAATTTGGTCTTTCTAAGTTTAAATGGTAGGAAATTCAAGATGGTGGATATAAAACTTTAATAATTTATAACTCGTAAACGGTAAGGAATAAAAAGATGGGATTTCTTTTGTTGTATTTAAGTAATTGAGGACTATATTTTAGGGTGTTTAAAATTTTTGTATTTT